>VACF01001483.1:0-17618 GCA_006891605.1 Pleurozium schreberi | reverse complement strand
GCATTTCCCTATACTGAGAGCATAATATATTATATGTTACACTGAAGGTGTAGAATAGTGAGGGGGTGGTCCACACCTTCTCCAAGAAGCATAATTTTATGAAGTCGGAGGAATTGGTAGGAGAGAAAAGAGGAGCCAATGGCGAGTTGTTTTGCGTGAAGAAGGTGTGACACCTCTTGTCTTTGTTGTATTGGAGCAATTCTGAGAGAATGCGTTTACTTACAAAGTTGGATATATGGAAGCTCCGCAAGTCAAATAGAGCTGACTTAACTAAAAAGTTTCTTGAGAGTTTTTTTTTCCCTGAGGACCAATTTCTTTGCTTCTAGAGGAGAAGAAACAATACTCTCAATTCTTGGGGAATTTTGAAACCGGAAGCCATGGATAGCCCAACTACAACAAGGTATGTCTCAATTCTCCAAGAATTGAACTTTGGTTGAAGAGGGTGTGACTACTCCTTTCGTTGCCACGACTCAACCAACTAGAGTGGCTCTCTTCAATTGAGAGCATCTCCACTGAGGTATAGAATAATTCAGCTGGACGGGAAGTGAGTTAAAACGGGTGGTAATAATAAGGCCAAAGTGCGGGTGGAGAGATAGCCCCTATAAGAAGTTTGCTGCACTTGGATGAATTTTTGTGTTCCACCAGTTGGAGACTCAAGTAGGCATTATTAGTCCTACTCGTATATTGGCCCTCTAATTGTATTTCAAACTTTTTAACAGTAAATAATTAGAGCTTGAAATTGTCGCACATCGAAATTAACCTTTGAGAAGGTACAAGAAAATTCAAGTTTAGACATTGGACAAGTACTTCAAAAGCAAAGTAAAAAAATCAAAGTTTATAGAGATTTTAGCAAATCATGGTTATCAAAGCAATGACACTCTAAATGTGGCCAAATGGTGAAAGTCCGTGGAATTTTTTATGCTGAAAACTCATGAAATTTTCACCATATTTTAGCCAATCTTACTTTTTGTTGGGTGCAATCGGGCACTATACATTTTTATTTTTTTATTTTTATTTTTTGATCCATCCAAGTCTCACAGGCTCAAGACTTCAAGAATGGCCGCTCCCAAGTCGGTCTTGAGTCTCTTGACGTCTGACTTGACGGAGCTCCCAAGTCTTAGGCTGACTTGGCATCCCGAAGTCCCCGGCCAAGCAATCCTCGAAAAAGCAAAGACATGGACGACAATTCCAAGACACCCACTTCAAAAATATTTATAATATATTAAAATATAAGAACTGTAAAAAGTTTAAAACATATTAATAATTAATACAATAAATAGTAAAAAAATAAGAAAGTGTAGACTCTAAATTTATGACAGTCTTGAAATCTATTAAAAGTACAACTGAAGCACTGACGGCCCCTGAGGAAAGGCCTACAGTAGGCAACCAATCAAAACCTTCCTGGGAGCTGGACAAACGAGGGCCACTTACCCTTTTCCAAACACCACCCCGGGCCGGGTCGGGGCCGGGTCTCCACGGGCACCCGGCGATTCCCCCACCCGCCACTTCCACTAACCTCCCAACACCCCCAAAAGGGACCTTCCCCAGCACCCTCTCTCCAGTTTCTCCACAACTGCAGAAAAATTCCTCGCCCGCATCTCCTCCTTCGATCAGGTACTTCACCCAACATCCCACTTCTGTAATTTTGTCGTTGTGGGTGTAGCTTTCGTAGCCAAATTTCTAAGGGCTTGGGGTGCTGTTCAAGAGTAGAACTTTGTGCGAAACGAAACAGGTGCAATTTGGGAACGATTCTTATGCTCGATCTGGTTTCAGGAGCTTTCGGATTTTAGTATTAGGGAGGGTACTATCTTTCTCTTTTTGGTAGTTTTCGTGTGCATTGGAATTTGAGTGGGTGTGAGGAGTGATCTTGTGGTGGTGGCTTTGAGGTTCAGGAATTTCAAGGTTCATATTCGGAGTGGTTTTGGTGGTGAACAATGTAATGTTCTGTGTTGCGTGAGAGAGTAGTCGATGTGACTTGTTTTTTCAGTATTGATGGGGGCTTGTTTCTTGGGGGAGTGAGTAGACATTGATGTAATGGGTGAAGTTGGTTTGCAAGCCGTCTGATCGGATCCCCTGTTTGTTTTACAAGTGGTTGTCGTTGTGGGTCTAGCTATTGTAGCMGAATTTCTAATAGTTCAAGGAGGTACTGAAGTCTAGGACTCCGTGAAAACCAACAGCAAGCTTGGTAACGATTCTTATGCTCGATCTGGTTTCAGGAGGCTTCAGTATTCGTGAGGCTACTATTTCTTCTGTCTTGGTAGTTTTCGTAATTTGAGTGGGCGTGAGGTGTGAACTTGTTGTGCTGGATTTGAGCTTCAGGAATTTCAAGGCGCATATTTGAAGAAGTTTTGGTTGAGGACAATGTGATTCTCTTTGTTACGTTGGAGAGAAAGGCGACGTGGCTTGTTTTTTGGCATTGGTTGGGCTTGTTGTTTGGAGGTGTGGGTGAACATTGATGTAATGAATGAAGTTAGTGTGCAAGCGGTCTAATCGGCTCCCCTGTTTTTTTGCCGTATGATGCGTTTGCTGATTGAGTTTGTATGCATATTCCTTTGTCTTCCTGTCCATTTAATGTGATTATTCGGCTTATGACTTGACCGAAATGTACTCAGTTTGGACAACCTTTTTGTTGGAGTACCGGGTGATTGATTGAAGGTGTGGGCCTGTTGTTGTTGTTGTTGTTTCCCCTTTGCAGTTGGGAGAATGGCTGGCCAAGGGTTCTTCGCTGAGATTCTCGACGGCGAGACTTTCAAGTACTATGCCGATGGAGAATGGAAAGTCTCCACCTCGGGGAAGTCAGTGGGCATTATTAATCCTTCCACTTTGAAGACCCAGTACAAAGTGCAAGGTTCGTCGCTCCCTTAGCTTCTAGCAATGTGTTACTGCTGCGCTTTGTGTCGGCTGTAGAAGGCGTTAAATCKCTCTAGTAAAGAATCCTGTTGTAATTGAAGCTTCTRCGGTCAAGCAGTTGGAGARTCGAGTRTTTCTSAGGGGCATTACTTCCTGAAATGTACACCTCTGGCATACATATTGTGCGTCTCCCGAGTCGAGCTTCACCTGTCGAAGATCATTGAATTGATAACGCATCTGTTAAGACATTTTTTGACTCCCAAAGGGTACCCGGAATATTTCAGAATTGACATAACGAATGTTGTATTCGACTTGTATGCCTGATGAAGAAGACAAAGTCTGAGGATGATACACAAGTAATTGCACTTTCTCTGTTGTTGTGTGAGTCAATCTGTGTGGTGTTTATGAGCACATTGTCATTGCATGTTGCAAAGTTTGGGTTAGGACTTGCGTTTTAGTATCAGCTAATGTTTTTGGTTTTGCTGTTGGCAGCTTGCACTCAGGAAGAGGTGAACAAGGCTGTTGAGGGTGCCCAAGCTGCTCAGAAGCTGTGGGCCAAGACACCGTTGTGGAAGAGAGCTGAAGCGCTTCACAAGTTCGCTGGGATCCTGAAAGAGCAGAAAACGCCCATTGCAGAATGCCTTGTGAAGGAGATTGCGAAGCCSCAGAAGGATGCCGTGACTGAGGTGGTGCGATCTGGTGATCTGATTTCCTATTCCGCAGAGGAGGGCATTAGAGTCTTGGCTGAGGGCAAGTTCTTGGTTTCTGACAGCTTCCCAGGAAATGGCAGGAATAAATACTGCCTTGCTTCTAAGGTACAATGCCTTTACATGCCATAAATTTCCTTGTACATAGGGTTTCAGGTTTATTAACCACGTATTAGGGCTATTTTACATTGTATAGGTCGATTCATAGCAAAGACCAAATGCGAACACTAGTGAATTTGGCATGGGAGGATATACCTCAAGAAAGTATCTAAAAGTCAATTTCTATGAGGCTAAACCAAATGCAAGCTCTAATAGTAGCTCAAAGTGGTAGTACCTGATGGTAGTGGATGTACCACTTTATTGCAAAATAGTTGCTAGTGAGCAAGACAAAATGTAAAATTTATGTTATAATAGGCTTCTACAATACTATAGCTTCCTAGTGATACCCTATTTGACATTGTTTGTTGAACTGTTTTTAGTTCATGACCTTTGCGTTAAATGTGTATGAAAGAAGATTGCAAAACACATTAAAGCCACATAGAAAAAAAATTTACCTACATAGTGTGAGTTTTTGTAACATGAAAGATGTGGACAATGATGTTTCTTAATTAAATGTGCAATCAAATTTTAAAAAGTCATTACAATTATTTTTCAATTAATTATTATGTAAAACCGTGAAAAAGAAATAAAATAATTCACCACAAATGGAGTTACTATTTTTGGACATTGAAATTTCACATGTTGGTTACGATTCTATAAAGCAATAGATTTAATAGGATAGTTCTGATAGAACATTCTTAAAATTGAACGTAAAAGGAAAAGTTTGAAGGACTTTGTAGTAGGGTTGCAAGACTTATTGGATGGTATGGTACTGTACTGTACAGTAGAAGTAGAGGATACTGTTTGCATCAATTTCAGCATTTAACATATGCAGGGATGATTTTTGGAAGGTGTGTTAAGTGACAGCAGAACCCTGGCTTTTCTTAGTTTTTGGAACTGCAATCTGGTTGCTGTCGTTTGCTTGGATGTAGAGAAATTTGCCGGTATCCTAAATTCAGATTTATCAGGCGCATTTGTTGTGATGGGCCTTGAACGATATATTGCTTGGGTTGGGTGGTTGTGGGCATGCAAATGAGATGTTTGGGGAGCTGTAATTTTGGTTTACAAAGTGATTCACGCCATGTACACTATCCACTGAAAAGATGTGAACTTACCATTCTTGAAAATTAAACCAACACCCCCAAGAAGAAAATGAGAGGCATCAAATCAAAAATACAAAAATAGTACGAATATGGCATACCAGATATGGTACAATACAAATACATATACAATATATGAGATATGGATATAGATACGGTACAATAAAGATATGGGTACAAGATATGGACATATCCCATATTGTTTGCAACTCAAATCCAAACAACTTAGATTATAAGATGAGGGAGGAGGAGGGCTATTGAATAATTTAAAATTTTTAATGGAGGTCTTTTGAGTGAATGAGGGGGGTGCATTAATTGAAATGCACCAGTCCTTCACTATCCACTCAAAAGATAGCTCCCTCCCAATACTTGTTTACAAAGTGATTCCACATTGCTAGGATGGAGGTCTTGAAGCAATAAGCTATAATGCTAAATTGGGATACAAGGACTTCTACTAAAGTTACATAGACCCACAAAGAGATTTTCTAAACATAGTAATCTATCGACCTTCCACATGTGCTCCAAGTGTACTACCTTTGTGCAAGTGCAAAGGTCTCATTTTGTTTTTTCTGAAGACAAACATGGCTGAGAACAAGCATCATCAAGTTAGAAAAAATGGCTTCTTTTGGGAGAGTTTTTTTTGAATTTTTTTACTATTTTTTAAAACCAAACATCAAAGTGTTCATTTTCTTAGCATTTTCCATCGCTCTTTGGGTGTGCATAACTTTTAGAGATAAATTTTTCTAGGTTTGAATTTTCTCACCTATAATTTTTTGAATGCTTTACAAATTATCCATATTTTATTTCATTTAAAAAAGATTATTCCAAAAGTCACAATATTCAAGTACTAAGCCCGATTGATTTTCTAGAGTTACATATACATAGAAAGCTTTGAATCATTCCATTCTGATCAATGAGTCAAAAGTTATAAGGATTTTTTGTTTGTAGGCAGTTATAGATTCTCTACTCTAAAATAAACTTTGAAGTCCTTCATCTTACTCAATTTTCAATATTTTTGGAAAAGAAAAAATTGTAGAATGTAGGTTGTTTATTACAACATTGTAACCATTGGGATTGGCATTTTTCAATTCCATAATTAAATTCTTAACAAGTTAGTATTTTGAACCATTCTCTAGTACTATCTAATTACTATTTTTTTCCTATATTTTGTACAATTCCAAATGATCTGAAATTCTTCAAGAATGTGGACAACTTATCTTGGAAAAAGTAACCAAAGAAGCACCACCATTTTGGTCGTTTTTTCATAGAAAAGTGAGCTTTTGAAGTGTTGCTGCCCTATTTTTCGCAGATCCAAAAAAATGATCTTAGTGAATTTGAATGCTTATATCTTGCAATCCAAGCTGTGGAAATTTCTGAAATATTTACCACATGTTCTCAAGTTATCATACTACAAGATCCTACGGTTACATGTGTCAAAAAAAGTTTTGTTTCAAAAATTTGATACTTGTACTAAAAGTGGTAGTTTGGAAGCAGTTTTGGTGAAAACATAGTCTTGGAACTTTAGGAGTTAATCCTTAAAGGACCATTGTCCCTTGAGGGACAATATGAATTTTGGGCAGGTTCCTATGATCTCAATTTTTAGTAAATATTTTCAAAAATTTCTCATAAGATAGAAAAACTTATAAGCTTTGTGAAAATATAATTTTTATTTCAATCGGTGCCTGGGAGCAAAAGTTATGCTATCTTAATTATAATTCTTGTGTCACTGGGCAAAAAACAAATCTAAAAAAACTTGAAAATAATTTCTTTTTCTTATAGATCATATTTTTGTCTACATTTAAGGCTTTGGTTATTCCACTTTGGATTAGTGATGTGACAGACTGACACTTATGAACAATCTTGTTTTCGAGGCAATTTGAGCATGTTCTCAAAAAAATATCTTAAAAGAGTCATTTTCGAATATAATTTACACAATTTTTCAAAAAAATTGTTTGACAAGTTTAATTACGGAATGGAAATCAAACGAGTTTTTTATGAAATTTTTTCCTAGACTTTCAACTCAATTCTTCAACACAAAATTCTTAAATTCAAGGTCATGACTCCTGAGTGCAAAAAATTTCCACATAATCATGGTGGTCAAAGCCATTTGAAATTGCAAGCTAGTGTTTACCAAAACTTTTATTTTCAACTTTGAATGCGAATATCTTCCAATCTATATGATCAAACTTCATGAATTTTTACCACTTGATCTTGAACAAGTAAAATACAAGATCATATAGTTAAATTATATAAAAAAATAGTTTTTTATTGTTTTCTTGGGTGAACATAGTTATAACATTCAGTAGCAAGCATGGTCTCTATAGTGATGGTATGGAATATTCCACATCCAACATGCTCTGCATCCTCCACATGTTCAATTAGCTACTAATGAAGGATGTTGGGTGTGGTATATTCCACACCATCTACCCTAAGCCAAGGCAGTGCCAGAGCACGCTACAAAATGTTATGGTAGAAATGGCAATTTTGAGTGCTTTTTGACAGAAAAGTGGCCTTAGTCCTTTAGGGATTAAAGAACAGTCTGGTGACCGTGGATATCATTTGTTTTGATACCGTGGGAATCACTAGTTAAAAATAAAAATCCAAAAACACTCATTGGAAGTAAAAAAATTGTAGAAGTTCTCCCTTTATTCACACAAAATTCTGAGGATGAATAGTTGCACTTATCATGTCATACACATGAAGATTCTCTGTCATCTATTGGACACAAAACGTCCACTTCAACGGTCAAGGTTGCCAAAACCAAATTGTTGCACTTGAATGTCAACTACAGATCATGGATCATGATCTGTAGTGTAAGAAAACAAGCCTGCTAACTTGTAAATGATTTGTTATTACGTAGGATAGAGTTGACATTGGGGTACACTTCGCCCTTGGGCAAACATTGGATCTAAGGCAAACTAGGCACATTTGTCTAACAACTACATTTTCAACTACATTTTTGCGTAAAATGTAAGTCCAATGAACATGAGAATTTAGGGTCGATTTGGAATACACCTATTTCAGCACTTTTCATGGTTTGCCGTATTCAAATGTTATCCAGTACATGCATGTAAAGGGAATCTAGAATCCCCTATTGACTTCCAACAAGATCTACAAATAATTCCTTGTGGTTTAATAATGAAACCAAACTGAAAGCGATTTAAGGTAAAAGGTCCACAAACCATCTATTTAAGCCTACATAACTCATGAATGGCAGTAATAGATATTTTAAGGAACATGTCAGTCATTCCTAGATAGAGAACGCATTTACAACCTGGTCACATTCTGGACCTCCTACCTTATGCATTTGATATTAGGTGTGCTTACACTTGGAACATAAATAGTAAAATCATGGATGAAATCGCCAAAAAACTTCAAATAAAAAAAATGCTTGGATGGAAACATAATTATGGATATGTGATATGTGCTAATGCCAGATTGTGGATGAAAACATAATTATGGATATGTGATGTGTGCTAATGTGATATTTCCTAATTCAATATGTGAATGAACGTTGGAATTTGGAGCACCACTATATTAACATTCAAAACAGAAATGTACATCCCTAAAATATGAAGCCCAGTGAAAGTGGTGATAGGCTAGTTTGCCTACATGCCGGAATTGGTCAGTCACATTTCATCAAGAATGGTCATTTCCATTCATGACATTTATATGCAACTCAAGCTAGGACCGGAAATCAATATTACTTTGAAGAGGTTTATTACTTTAAATTTGGTTGTTTAAGGTATGTTCACACTTGGTGGTAGGGGTGATGTTTACAATGTAAATTTAGTACAAAAGTAGGTCTAAATTTGTTCCCTCAGTAATAGCACTCTTTAACACCAAGTGCAAACATACCTTATTATAGATTCTACTATAGCAAGCTTCCTAGTGTACACAAGCAAATAAAAACTTGCATGCATCATTCCAATGTAATTTTTTAGAAGAAAAAAAAATTCAACAAAGTTGTCGACCTCACCAAATTAGTAATTTTTGGTGTGTAACATAGAATCATTGGTAGGTTTTATTGTGCACATTTCATTCATCTTAAATGCCATTGTCTCCTAATTTGCCGCACAAGTGGAGATGCTCTAAATAAATCCTGAAGTTTCCTATAACTTTGGGAAGAAGAATCCTTCTTTTCCAACTCCTCTGGCTAGATATCAACTATAGTACAAGGGTTGTGAAAATTGGCCGTAGCTACACTAAATAGTGAAATTAGGTGGACTTTAGAATTAGGTCGCCTTACCCCAAGAAAGTTATTGTACAAGCCATCGAATTCACCAAATATTTCTACAAATACTTTCATATGTACACATGGAGGTTCATGAGTTCCAACTACACCAAAAACTAATTCAAAAGTAGTGCATTGTTACAAAGTAACAATAAATATTTATATAGTGTGGAAGGTCGAAAAATTAGTGAGGGGCAACCTAATTGTGCTATTTAGTGTAGTTGTCTTGAGCCACATGAAATTATCCTACAAACGAGATAATACACTACACTAATGATGGTAAATAGTGTTACCCATACTAACTATTTTAGAATTGCTATAAGTTTTTACTCTTAATGATATTTTTACCAACTGTAGGTACAAAGTTTTCCCAACTATGGTACTATTAGGATCCATGCACTCTATAAAAATATTCATGAAGAGTAAAAACTTATAGCAATTCTAAAATAGTTAGTATGGATAACACTATTTACCATCATTAGAGTAGTTAATAAAATATTTTAATACTAAAATTTCTTTAATCCTTCAACAGCGAGGCGGACGTTTTGTGTGTGATGGATGACAAAGAATCTAATTGAGTAGGACAAAAGTGCAACTATTAATTTTCATAATTTTTTTGTGAAAAGACAAGGTCTTCTATTGTACTTTGACTTCCAATGAGAACTTTTGGATTTTTTTTTAAACTACTAATTTCCATGGTATCAAAATGGATGATTTCTACGGTCACTAGTCTATCCTTTAGGGATTAACCCTTAATTGTCGACGCAAACATTTTGTGTCCACTGGATGAGAGAGAATTTTAACCCAGGAAGGACGTTGTGGACGTTTAGTGTCCAATGAATGACAGAGTGTATTACCTTGTGGGACAAAAGTGCAACTATTCATCCTTGGAATTTTGGGGAGATCTTGTACAATACTTTGATTTCAAATGAGTTCTTTTGAATTTTTTAAATATCAATTGTTCCCATAGTTTCAAAAATGATGATTTCCACAAGACCCCCCCCCACACATCCTTCTAGGATTAAGGGTTTAAAACCCCGATAATATCAAAAGTGAAAAAGATATAAAAATATGGTTATTGAGGTAGAACCACCCACTATCAGCCAATGCCCTGTAGCCAACTATAGATTGACTTATTTCCAACCAAGGCTAGAATGGGTTTTTTTTCATCTTTTCAATGTTGGAACTTAAAGTTCATGATACACGTTCCAAAGTAGTGCAAAAAGAAGTAGGAAGCAGTGAGTGGAAAAGTAGTTTTTTGAATGATTGGAATTGGAAGAGTTTAGAGATCGGCTATGGGTCCAGAGCACTTTTTGCCTTTCAAAATTCATCGTAATTTCAATTCATGCGATAAAATTACCAAAGTTTTTGCAATCCTCATCATTTTTATCAGCACACCTCTAAAAATATTTACCTAGCATTCCATTGCTTCAAATTCGTCCAAATTCCTTATTTGGTCGGTTATAGGTGGTTCTATCTTAAACTATGATCATTGCATTGATGTAAATTTTTTTCATCAAAGAGTGCGGTASGGAACAAGAATGTTATCGCCTGTTCTACAAAAAGACTGGGAATGGTACGCTTCACCTGCAATTATTYCCAAAAAAAACTACCAATACAACTTTTAATAATAAAAAGAAAAAGTGCTTCTTTGTTTGTATGAGTGTTGTGTTGGGAGGCTCGGCATGCCAATGATGTGGGATTTATTATTGGAGGACAGTCTGGGCGGACATGGGGCCACTTGGTTTTGCATAAAGATAGTCATGTTCTCCYCAAGGTAGTCTGCTCTTAACCCCTAAAGTTTCAAGGGGGTTTGGACAAAACAAAAATGTGTTAAAAAATATAAGTTCTATCATTTTTTAAGTACACATCATTCAAAGAAGATAATGTGAAGCACATTCAAAAAGTAGAAAATATCCGTACGGTCAAAATTATAAAACTGTTAGATTCTATTCAAATGAACATTGAAGATATAACTTCAAAAATTCACCAAAAATACAATTTCTATCTTTAGCATTTGATTTTTTTTTATTGATAAAAAATTGTGGTTTCTATGATTTGTGAAAAAATGCATAAGATCTAGTAATGAGAACATCAACACTTTTTCCAAATAGTAAGTTTTTCAACACTAGGAAATTCTAAACACTTAGTGCTATTTCTTTTAAAATTCTTGTTTGACCATAGTGATCTTAGTTATGAATGCAGTTTGGTGAAAGCCATATTCCCTGAAATTTTTTTTAGGAAAATGAAATTGGCATCTAAATGAAGTCGTTTCATATTTTGAAACCTTTGAGGAATTAGGTACAAGTTTTTGAAGTTGCAACGTAGTGGGTATTGAGCTAAAAGTGACCACCTCTTGAAATGTACACTTTTGGTACATTGAAGAAACAAAAATGTACTTTTGTATTAGTGGTCGCTTCTAGACTAAGGTTGCTTTTAGAGTACCCTACTTTACACTCCAAATCGAAATTTATTAGTTTGCCAAAAATCGCCATCATCACTTTGTATACATCTCCAAAATCAATATGCATAGTTTTTGAAGAAACAATTTTAGGACATCAACCAAAAAAAACTCTTTGATTCTTCATAGCTTCTGCCTGCTAGATTCAAATGTCGCTTTTATTGGTGATTTGAAACCTCCTTTCACTTGCTACCAAGAAAATATCGAATTCAATTAAGTTAGTATAATAATAGAAAATAGGCACATTGACAAAAAAAAAATGGCAATTTTGGAGGTACCTACCTTAGTTAGTTGGATTTATAATTATATCAATTAATAAAATATGACATCAACCTTTTGAAATTCTTGCCTGCGCTCCACAATCTTTACTTCAAAAGAGCCTAGGATCACTTTTGGATACACTTAAATTAATTACTTCATAAATTTATAGTTCATTCATATAATATCCAAGATCTATAGTTTTTGATATTTTAGGATTCCTTTTACACCTTCAATTGAAATAAAAAATAAATCTTTTCCAACTCAATGATAAGAACTATGTTCAAATGAGTTTTTTTTTTCATTTTCTACAAAGTAATAAAGTGGTTATATTAAATGTCATAGTGGTGCTCCAAATTTCAACATTTATTCGCATATTGGATAGAAAAATATCACAGAGAAACATATGACATATCCATAATTTTGTTTTCATCCACAATCTGGTGATTTCATCTAAGATTTTTTTTTTAATTTGAAGTTTTCTAGCAATTTTATCCAATAGTTTATTATTTATGTTCGGAGGACTTGGTACAAGGCCCATTATTTTGGTGCAAATTGATGACAAATCACTAGAAAAAAAACACTATTTCACTGCAAATCCTTTTTTAAGCAATTTTAGGAGCTTTTACGTTACTTCTTTGTACTATTAACCCCTAAGTGACCACAAGGCCACCACATGGTTTTTGCAACTACATTTGTAGCAAATTTGATATGTTAACCTCACGAATAGCTTGTAAACAACGGAAAAAACCTCAATGATTTTTTACATTGAATCCGTTGGTGCAATCTAATTCAGAAATGATCAAGTGTGTGATTTTTGGTGAATTTTTTGAGAATTGAAAGATGTTGTGGGCGGTCACTTCACATCCTCATATCTTTTTCTCTACACCTTACAATGATTTGAAAAAAATCATACATTAATAATATGATGGTATGTACATGTAGAAAAAATTCAGAGTTTTGGGAGCACTTGTGAGCATTCCAATTTCAACATTTCCATTTCAGCGTATGTACAAAGTATTGTCTCATTGAACATCTTTCACCAATCTTTTCAAAGGTGACATTTTCTCAAAATTTCTACAATTTTGTTGCTCTTTTTTTTACAGAAAAGATACACAAGTCTTCTTTCATTCCAACGGTGGCAATCATCAAAAATTATACTTGTCACAAGAGGTAGTCTACACTAAATAGTGAAATTAGGTTGCCTTTACAATTAGGTTGCCTTCCTCTAAGAAAGTGACTATAAAAGCCATCGAAGTCAAGAAATATTTCTACAAATACTTCTATTTGTGCACATGGAAGTTCATGAGTTCCAAATACACCAATTACTAATTTAAAAGTAGGATATTTTTGTACATTAGCAATAAATATTTATATAGTGTGGCATGTCGAGAAATTAGTGAGGGGCAACCTAATTTCAGTATTCAGTGTAGAAAACAAGCGATATGCTCAAACAGGCTTAGCGGCAGAAAAGAGCTAACACGAGGTGCAATGGACTGAAAAGGTTGTAGCCTCTTACAGTACATTTTTGATCGTTTATCCTGTGAACGTCGTGGTCCTTGAAGAGGACCAGAGGAGAGAGCCTTGGGATATGAATTTGCAAAGGTGATGAAGGACGCTTGATGGCGGAGCTACAAAGTATAGCGCGCTGATTGGAGAGCTTCTTCAACAATTCATTTCCTTCTCGTTATGTGGATCACAAAAGGGAAGGCAGAGATTCAGGCTCTAACATGTAATATAGAAGCCACAGGCAGTTGGCTTCAAGCTATTGTCTTACACATTTTCAAAAGAATAATTGACATTCTTTACACCTCACGTTTTCATGCTCTCTCAGTTTTGAACCAATGACACCCTTGTTTGTTTGTTTGTTTATTTTGCTTTTCCCAGTCTTCGTCAGGTCGCATATTTCAGAGACGGCGAGCAAGGACCTGCTGGTACTATACCGAACAATTGGTGACATTTGTTTGAATGTCCATATCYGTACATTTTGATAATCACAGGGCAGTKGGTACAGGAATGGGTAAYATCCTTGTTTTACCAGCCAGTCAAAGAGTTCCAAGGTACTTCCGAGGGTGGACGGACTCTTGGCAAGCTGGCATTTTTTCATTATTTGAGTCTTTTGGGAGCGATTCTCAATATTTTTAATTGTACGAAGTGCAGTGTTCAGTGCTCATTTGAAATTGTTGAGAGGACTGCACTCATTAAGGAATTGCATTCCAGGTACATCACAATGTTCAGGCGTTCAGAGTGCCAGCTACTTTGCAGTAATGTAAGATTCATTGAGTTAAAATTATGAGTACGATGTTGGAAGAGTATCGTATGTCACATGTTCAGGCAAGGCGATTGATATTAACCCTTGAAGGATGGACCGGTGGCCGTGGAAATCATGCATTTTTGATACCGTGTGCCATCATCTACTTTGAAAAGCCAAATATACTCATTGGAAGTCAAAATACTAGAAAAGATCTTCCCTTTCCACTCCTAATACCAAGGATGAAAAGTTGCAATTTTGTCCTACACCGGTTTGATTCTCTCTCATCTAGAGGACACTAAACGTTCGATGTGACGTTCAAGGGTTATATATAGGCATATAGGCTTGGCCTATATTTAATGTCAATTGGAACAAGGAAACATTTACTAGTCAATTTCAATGGGGGCTACAAGATGAAGCCAAGGATCTATTAATTTTTTTTCCCCTAACATTGCCTAACATTGAATGACAGTAAGGAGATGTGCAAAGTTGGCTCGGCAAACAAACCCTATATTTGTAGATTGTGGGGCATTCTACGAGGCTTGCATAGTGCCGGGGATTTTTTTAGAACAAATTGGTCTAATGCAGAGCCAACAATCCAAACGTCAAATGGACCTTTCAACAAAATAAAAAAACAGAAAGGACAAAATCTTACATTAGAAAAGACTTTTCATGTAAACAAGGGGAGGTTGCATTGATTGACATACATACCAATGCTTGAAAAGGTATGATAAGAATGATTATTCCCACACTGAGCCAACTCACTCACCCTCCACATCTTGCAAATTTGCCGATAACGAGTGGTGGCATACCAAGGCCTTGGAAGTGGAGGGCTCCTTAACGGTTGCATTGGACCCATTTTATAATTAGAAATGCCAAAGCACTCTCTACTCCCAGTTGGGCCTTTTCCCGGTTGGGTTGCAGATGCTCTAAGTTAAGTAGTGAAGTGCAATAATTGGTTGTTTCGATGACAACGAGACCAACAAACTTGGAATACTCCCAAACAACATGTTTCCCTTAGAGCATCCCGACGCCTAGTGTTACGAGTAGACACTCGTCTGGACTTACTAGTGCTTAGCAAGGAGGTAGTTAGAACGGTTATGGTGTCTTCCTTATAGCAAGTGAGAGGAGGCCTTCCCTCTCACTTGTCATCTTGTTTATGCGTCATTGACGGCCGAATTATCAGTTCTGGACTCATCATTCACGAAGCAACAGTGGACCTGACCGTGTATGGTCATCAGGAGAAGCTACTTGCCGACATTACCAACACGGGGCGATACGACTGTATCCTGGGCACCCCTTGGCTTGTCCGCCATGATCCAACCATCCGGTGGTCTCAGCGAAAGGTGTTGTTCGACTCTCTTTATTGCCAACGTACGTGTTTCGGTGGCTTACTCCAGGAAAAAGGCCGCGAGGAGAAACCAACAATTTACCAACCACGACCAAATATCCCCACCCGGGTGTTGGCGATAGTATTCCATCAGTTAACGCGGGAAGCAACAATTTATTGCCTGGAGATTTCTGAGGTGACCTCTGTCGAGCCCGCACCTATTCTGGCGGAGTATGCAGAGTTAAGTGATGCTTTCAGTGAAGAGGCGGCTAACGAGCTTTCAAACCATGGTCCCCGCGGACATGAAGATAGACTTTAAGAAGGGCCAGGAACCTCGTAATACGGGATTGCGCCCTATGTCGCCGGTTGAGTTGGAGGAGCTTCGACGCTATCTCGAGGAAAACTTAGGCAAAGGGTGGATCCGACGGTCCAAGTCCCCGTGTCAGCTCCTATTGTTTTCGCCAGGAAGAAGGACGGCTCTATACAATTTTGCGTAGACTATCGCAACCTCAACAATGTCACGGTGCGAAACCGTTACCCATTACCCCTGATTCCCAAGCTCACAGATCGCATGACTGGTGCAAGTATATTTTCAAAGCTGGATGTTCGCCAAGCTTATCATAGAATCCGCATGGCTCCTGGGCATGAATTCAAGACGGCTTTTAAAACTTGTTATGGGCTATATGAGTATTTGGTCATACCATTTGGGTTAACCAATGCCCCGGCACAATTCCAAGCTCACATGCAAAATATTTTCAGCGACCTATTAGACATCGCAGTGGTGGTTTACTTGGATGATATACTTATTTTTTCTGCCAATTTAGTGGCTCACCAAGCTGTGGTTCGTGAGGTCTTGAAGAGATTACACAAGCACGGCCTTTATGCAAAGGCCGCCAAGTGTGAATTTCATAAAGACTCAGTTGAATTTTTGGGCATGACAGTATCTGCTAGCGGTCTTCAAATGTGTCAAGACAAAGTTCAAGTTATTAAGGATTGGCCGACTCCAACAACGGTGAAAGAACTCCAAGTGTTTCTTGGTTTTACAAATTTTTATAGACGCTTTATAGTGGACTATTCACACGTTGCAGTTCCCTTGACAAACTTAACACAAAAAGGCCAGCGCTTTTAGTGGACCCCTACAGCCGATGCTGCTTTCACAGATCTTCGGTCCCGGTTCCTCAAGGCCCCGATATTAATCCACCCCAACTTCAAGCAACCATTTGTAGTAGAAACAAACGCTTCCGACACAGCCACTGGGGGCATCCTGTCTCAAAGGGGTGACGATGGACATCTTCATCCATGTGCATATCGGAGCTCTAAGATGAACCCAGCCGAAAAAAACTATGACATTTACGACAAGAAACTCTTGAGCATTGTGCTAGCATTCCAAGATTGGCGCGTTTACCTAGAGGGCTCCCCCCACCAAGCTCGTGTCATTTCCGATTATAAAAACTTAGAACAATTTCTATTTACGAAACACCTCAACAGGCATCAAGCTCGTTGGTCTGAGATGCTTTCGGCCTTTGATTTGGCCATTCACCACCGGCCAGGATCTTTGAATGGAAGGGCAGATGTATTATCTCGACGCGTAGATGTCACGGATGGGACAGATGAAGAGCCTCGGCCTTTCCTGCGCCTAGCTTACTTGGAAAGACTTGAGCCGGTGTGGACCGACGCGTGCATCTTTACTCAGATAAAGGCAAGCCTGAGAGAGGACTCCAAGCTTAGGCCAATATTGGCATTCTTTGAAAGCAACCTAGAAGCAGCACCTGCAGACATTCGCCGTCGATTTCAGGCTTACACATGGGAGGACGGCCTTCTCCGTTTTGAAGGGGCGATTTTTGTTCCCGACCATGAGGAACTCCGCCGTCAAATTTTGCGCTCTCGCCACGACACCTCTGGTGCAGGCCACCAAGGACGTGCAAAGACCCTCGAGCTGGTGTCTCGGAATTTTTATTGGCCAACATTGTGCCGTTACGTTCACCGCTACGTCGATGGCTGTGATACTTGCCAACGTTCCAAGCCCACCCACCATGCTCGCTACGGGCTTTTGCAACCTATTCCCGCCGTCGACGCTCCTTGGAAAAAAGTAACAGTGGATTTTATTGTTAAACTTCTTATGAGCAGTGGTTATGATTCTATATTAGTGGCGGTGGACAAAAATACCAAGCTGGCTCACTTTATTCCTACGACAGAAACCATTGGTGCTAATGGCACGGCGTCACTATATTTACAACACATATGGAAACTTCACGATACTCCCCAAGACATTATTTCTGACCAAGGGACTGTTTTTGTCTCAAAGTTCATACGCCGCTTATGTCAACT
>VACF01001482.1:0-19587 GCA_006891605.1 Pleurozium schreberi | reverse complement strand
ATATTCAAAATTCAATTTCACCTATTGAATTACTTATGAAAA
This sequence comes from Pleurozium schreberi, assembly GCA_006891605.1. Lineage (NCBI taxonomy): Eukaryota > Viridiplantae > Streptophyta > Bryopsida > Hypnales > Hylocomiaceae > Pleurozium > Pleurozium schreberi. Next base: position 19,545 of record VACF01001482.1, on the reverse strand, counting down.
AATTGAAATAAATCAAGTACATTTTGTATTACTATCAAGGTTGTTTTTTGCACTGTAGTAGTGGAGGATGGTCCCTCCAAATTTAAGCCACTGTGATTGTGCCACCACACTCCAAATTTAAGCCACTGTGACTGTGCCACCACACTGGATTATGGCACCATGGTGCCAGAAAAAAAAACCCTGATTACTATAGGAAACTTACTTTTGAATTTCATTTTCATTAAATCATTTTTGCAATGCTCATGACATGAAACAACTTCCACAATGAATGCGTGACAAAAAATAGGACAAATATTTCTTGCAATCACCCAAAAGCAAACATTGAAGTGAGGTGATGGATTGTGTTAAGGTAAATGACCCCATTGTGGTCAGAATTTGAGCCAACCTGCTGTGGGCAAAATTCTAATGGTGGTGTACATTCAAGTTCTCAAATGTGCACCACCATTTATAAGCCAGATGTACCCAGAATTAATAGACCATTTCTGTAAAACTGGATAATGTGAAAGTCTTAATCCGATCTCATTGCATCGACATAGTTTGAATATCTTGCATGTCAAATTTTCAAATGCCAATCTTTTTTTTTTTTTCAAATGCCAATTCTTCAAAACCCAATAATTTCTAAGAGAAGAAGTATGCCAAATGAAACTCAAACCCTGCAAAATATGCTGAAATAATGCAGTCAATATATGCTCGACCATTCTTCAATTACCAAAATCTGATCAGTTATACCATAAGGTTCTCTCACTGGCATCAGGCATGGACAAGCATCTATGACCAAATGAATTCAAGGCACTTTGGAATGAGAGCACGCAGCAATGACAATCTTCTGTCCACAATGCGGAAATTAAAAACTTAAGAATTTCGCATCGTACTGTAAAAATGTCCAATGAACTCTGAAGTGTAACTTACTTCGAACACCAACTAAAGTGCAACAGACCTGTAGAGATTAAGGATAACACACTGAAAAAAAAAAAAAAAAAATTGCAGATTTAAGGCTAGGACCCAACTTACAGCTCATTGCAACCATTTGTCTTCAGTGAACACGGCCTGAACAACGAACTTGGAGAGTCCCACGAGAGAGAAAATTAGGCAGCAAGTCACCTTCCTCGTGCAAACCCATTTTCAAGTGCGAAATGATCTTTCCGACCGTGCCGGAATTGCACTCGGATAGTGTTGCGAACAGCGGACGAAACCTTGAGCCTCACACAATTCTCCAAAGACCGCTTGAAATTTCTGTCCATACTCCTTGGTAAATTGAAAATTTGGGAGCTCCTGGAAGCAAGCATCAGTACAGTGAGTTCACATGAAACAGCCAACGATCATACGTGTTCTGCAACTTTCGAACATGGAAACTGCAGGAGACAGAAATTAAAATGCAATGTTTGGATCATGTCGGTAAACGCACACGCTTGCGCAGACAGTTAACTATGACAGGTGAAAAAATTCGCAACAAAGCTTCAAATGCAAAACAGGTGGTCAGTGAGCTCTTACCAGGTGATGGACGTAAATCGCCCAGGTTGGTTTTTGTGAGCTTGCTGATAAACTGGAGAAATCTGGAGTTCAAACTGCTGGCAGCATCGAGTCCTGGATACTTGAATTGACACAATCCAGTTCTCGAAGATAAGGATAAACAATGACTCCTTCATCCTGCATGTTGTCTCCGGCTGGTTGGATACTTATTTCTGCAGGGTTGATTCAACTGAAGTATTCAAACTTGGGTAAGTCTGTGTACTGGCAACATGAGCCATTGCATCCCTTACAGCTGTCTCGGGTCCTTCAGATCCAAACCCATTCGAACTGGTCTTCGTTCCTGTGCCAGCATTCTTTCCCTCTTGACTAACTGCAGCTCCTGAAATTGAAGGAGCATCTCTATTCTGAAGGAGAGGATGCTGATCTGAATATCTTCCTAATGAGGTGTTTGCATCACCAAGTCGGGGTTTCAGACCTCCTTTGCTGTTAAACATTGAATTAACCTCAGAATCACGTTGTTGTCGAAGAGTCCTTTTCTTATAAAAGCTATTCAACCTTTGAGGCACGACAGCAGCCTGAGCTTTGTGGCGATTTGTAACTAAGCCATTTAAAACTTCGTTGAAGAAACCATCTCCACCCTATATATCACATGACAGCCGTTTAAAAGCGAGTCAGCATGTTGGACTTCCGAAAGTTACCCAGAGTGATGATTACCTACCAGAAAAAGTAGACGGCAAGATCCAACATCCAAGATGAAAGCTTCGTATTGAAAAAATAAAAAAAAACTATGGAACTATGGAACTCATCTGCAGGCTGCACCATATGCTGAATATTCAATTCGATTTGAAGGACAACATATAAAAGAAACTCCTATTCTATCTGCAATAAGGTACAGAACAACGGACCACGACAACCACACCATCCAGAGCTTGGAGTTCATCTTTCGTAGCACGTTCCATTATATCACGTGCATGACCTGCCCTTTCAGTCTTGACCACCTGCAACAATCAAAGACACGAGATTGCGTTTCAATTTCCAGCAATTCGACATCCACATCACGTGGGTGCAAAACCAGAAAGTGGATCCAACACTTAGTTTGATGGCTTACAACACCATTAGCGATCGTCTAACATTTGAGGGTATAAGTTTTGATAGCCAGAACTGCCTGGAGAGTTAATACGTTACGAACTTTACCTTCACTTTGATCTTCGCTAACTTAAAAAGCGTTTCTACTCGTTCCCATGTTTGTACACCAGACCCCTTTCCTCCATATGGATTGACAAAGACCTGCGCTAACCATGAAAAACAAATCATTTGAAGCCTGTACAGATTTGCGAAGCTCAGCTTTGATTCCAGGGTCATACATCTACTGCTTTCACCTGTGTCAGAAAAAATTACATTTCCATGACATGGCTCGACACTTCGACCACTCCATGCATGAAGGCCTCTGAAAATCACCACAATAGGTGACTCATCAGCCTGAAACATACCAGCAATGTCTTTGGTCTCTGAGAATCTGCGTGTAGTAGCAGCTGAATCCTTTGAGTCAACCGTTGCACCACAGCTGCGTTGTTGTGGCCGAACACATACACCTTAGGGACCCACTTGCCACTGGACCGGAGAAATGTGTGCACCTCAACTCTGTGCAACTACCCTTCCCAGTATGAGGACAATGCATAAAGGCAGTGTCGCCCTCAAAGATATATAAGAAGTTGCTCAAAGCACAACATTATTCTGATTGCCAAACAAGAACTTGGCACTTAAAGTTTAACTTCAGTCGAGGTGTTGAATTTTCTCCACGTAAAATATACATACCTGTTTTGGTGGTAGAGAACCGTACACCGACGCTTTGGCCTGACTGACAGGACCTAAACCCGATGAACTCACTGCGAATATTTCTGCTAGCGGCAGGAGCCCTTCAGTATCCGCATGCGTAGTTCCACAGCACAGTAATGCAATTGCATCCTAATCACCCACACCATATACGATTAATATAACACCCAGAAACCTTGCTCTTCCTATCAGAGGTTTTCAAACTGAGGGTTATCCCATACCAGCGCTACAAAAAGAGGGACTGACCAAAATACTGCACAATCAAATCCCCCCAAACGACTTGACAATAGAAACGTGATAAGATATCTTCATGGAGACCATGCTTGTGAGAAAGATGCATCATAGAGACGCTTAGAAATATGGACATCTCGAGAAAACCACGTACAGGTTCCTTTATTCAAAATCCTCTACCCYATTTGTGAAGCCAAATCAACGTAAGGATATGAATAGTTACCAGCATCTTCTTATCATCCTCCACGGAATGCCACAAAAGATGGGTGTCGGAGAGAGTTAATGCAACATGCCCAAACTGTCCAAGATAAAAAATATCTTCCATAAGGGCATCTCCTTTGTCACTGGCTGGGCGTCCGTCGAATCTGGACATACCTCCATAGCCACCATTTCTCCCACTAACTTTGCTGTCGACAAATTGACCTTCTTGATGAGAMGAATCAACAGCCACGTATCGATGAGCTTCACTCTCCATCGCCCTATTCAAACACGATGGACAGCCACATATAACGCCCATCACGCTTGCTACAGAGTGCACAGATACATCTAAGGAAAGGCAATCTAAGCAACTTGCTGATTCCGAAATGGGTGCAAAAGGAAAGATGAAGAGTTGGTCAACGCACTGCAGCTCAAAAGGTATGCACAGTGGATGGCAATTACACAACTTKCATAGAAACAGAAACGCTGTCCTTGCCTTCCAGATAATGAGCAAATGAGAAGCTTACGAGCCCAATCATACAGATAATTATTCGCCCTTCAAAAGTGCTTGAGAAAACTTTGCACAAGATAGTGTACCACAATCATATGCAATGTACACGAAGGCATTAAGGCAGTACATTATGAACTATCAATTCAACCCTCCCGCTCAATAAGGCGCAATAATTGCCGACAAGTGTTGGTGCCGTGGGACCCTCACAGAACCTTGAAACTTTTCTCCGGAACCTACATTACATCCGAGGACGGACACAAGACACGAAGATATTTAACTGTAGAGAGTCCGCCCAGCACCCACCAATTCCAACAGCAAAACGAGGGATAATTGTAATCGGACTACCGGCCTAYTCTAGGTTATAATCTGTAATTGATTCAAACCCAAAAAATGTTTCGGAATTTCAAGCAAATGGGTGTCGCAAAAATCCTGGAAGGCAACTTGATCGCTTGCAAATTCACCAAAGATCGAGCTACAATTTCTCGTACCAGCAATCAAACCTTTAAGCGCTTTTGGTCCACCACTCTTCCGYCGAATCCCASGCGCATTTCCAGTGGCGTGAACTCCAAGACCAGMTTTGAAACCCTAGAATCTCAAAAGGCCCTCAATTCACAGGAAACGCCTACCTGACCAGCAGAGRATACGCTCGTCTCCCCGTAAAAGAATAGCGTCGTGATATCACTGCATCGCTGATCGGATTTGGTGGCAGAAATTCGCAAACAGGTGGTATCGACAACATTCGCGGCAACCACGAAATTTACGAAATTTGCAGCTGCATCCTTAGGCGGAGGTAACGTACGTAGCTATTCTGAGGAGACCTCCAAACGAGAAGCGGAAGGAGCACATGAAGAAGCTCTAGGATCGTTTCCAACGCAGCATATTCGTATGCCACCTCGTCACTATTTCTTGCTGACGTGGCAGTTCTGTCAAATTCAGTTTCTCGTTCGTCGGATTTTCAGACCATTCGTTCAATTTTCGTCGTCTCTCTCCTCCAAGGCATTCGGGTCTCCTCTCTTGCGATCGTGCAGCTGCACCAAAATAATGCTCTGCTATTTCGGAGATCCACTGTGTGCGCTCCGTGGCGAGGAGGCGGGGCTTGGCTAGGGTACGAGGATGAGCTCGGGTGTGTCTCTACAGCAGTTGTCTTGTTGATTTCTGGTTTTTTAGCAGAAATCAGCAACAATGTCGCCCGTAATGGAGACTAATCCTCCTTCGCCGCTCCCGTTGAGCCACAAGTCCGTGGCCTCTCTGTTCGGAGACGATGGAGACTCCGCGCCTCTGTGGTTCAAGAAAGATGCATTCTCGTTGTCATCGTTCGATCCGGAGTCTTACATCTCCGATTTGCGACGCTTTGTGCCGTTTGAAACCCTCAGGGCGGAGCTTCGAGGTCATTTGGGTGGATTGAAGAACGAACTCGTGGAGCTTATCAATAGGGATTATACAGATTTCGTGAACCTGAGTACGAAGCTCGTGGACGTCGATGGCGCTGTGCTACGCATGCGGATGCCCTTGAACGAGCTCCGGGGGAAGCTTGTTTTAGTGAGGGATAATGTGAACAGCACGCTGCTCTTATTGCAGGACGGATTGAAGAGACGGGCGGATGCGTCCGCATCTAGGGAAATATTGGAGCTGCTGTTGGACACCTCTCATGTTGTTTCCAAGGTTTAATTCTTACCAGTGAAGTGATTACTTCAGAATGCTATAATGTTCTTGAGGCAGCGTTGTAGTCTCTCTTTTCTTTCAGTCATTGCAAAGTATGCGATTTTAAAATTTCTAATGGATAATAACGATTGTCGATCCTTTACTGTCCTAACTAAGGCCTGTCTGACCGGATTCAAGTAGTAGGTTCTTTTCTGCGAGTGCCTGAAGTTTCCTACCTGCTTTTAGGTGATACACAAATGTTTAATTGTCAGTAATGAGAACAAGTACTGGGCCAATCTTTGCGCTTCATGACTAGGCGACAACGGTGCTATACATTTTGATATCTGTTTTACTGTTCTACTTTCAAACCTGTACGTTTTCACACGAATGAAGCCTGCATTGTGAGAAATAACACATATAGAACGAAGTAATAACAATGTATGGTCATGACTGTACTTCTATGCCACAGTCTAATGGTCTGAAGGTTTCATCGAGCTGGTGTATTTCTTTAATCCCTACCGTTCGTATGGCTCACATTTTGGAGCAACATAATTGCGCTATTGCTCGAGGCTTAGGTCGACGATGAGTACAATTCTCTATCGGCGAAAGGGTTTACCGACTTCATTGTGCATCATGTCGATGCAGACGTGGTCAACTTGCGGTATCGCTTAATGGAGCAGCTGACAGACATGTCTATTGTTGCTTACGTACATTGTGAACATGATGTCTCTAGGTAACATTTTTATTTGTGAGCTTTGCTTATGCTATTATTTGAAAGTTATACAGGTTGAAAAGCTTCTACTCGAGTTGCAAAGCATGCCTGAAGAAGGGCCGCAGTTGCCTCAAGCTGATAGGACCGATGGATTAAGGAGGGCTTATAGCAACGGTAATTTAGGAGAAGACCAGAAGGGAGGAGAGTTCCCAACTTAGGTCTTTGGAGTAGATCAAGTATCATTCTATGCGAGCGCTTCCATTGGATTGGATCTTCTGCAATTTTCTTTTTGTGCGAAACTACGGTAGTCACTWATGAAACATTTGGTGATTARTCACTGACCAGTACTCTCCTGGCAGATTCCAGGAGATTGCACAATCTTTGGATAATGCCCTTGCAGGATCTCCGGCAGTACAGAAAACTGATGAAAATAAGCTTGGGTTGGCTTTAAGCTCTAGCAGCACACTGTGGGAGTGCCTGCAACGCTGTTGGCAAGATGATGTGTGCATTGATTCCATTTCTGATAAATTTCTGCGCCTTACTCTTCAATTGCTGTCAAGGTCTGTCCAGCTCACCGTCCTCTTGTTTATTTGGTGTTGTCCGTTGCTGTTACTGTAAAAGTCCCCCGGTCTTTTCAAATTTACTTACAAATTGTTTTTTCATTACCCTTTTAGTTTTGCCCTTGGAGAGATTTGTTTCATGAATTTGTTGCTGATGGCAAAGTGAGACTGCTTGCAGAAATATTTGGTCATACTCTATTCTTCTTTCGTCAAGTCTCTGTATATTTCAAACAGAAGGCACAGTGAGAGAGTGMATCAGTCTCTACTTGATTTGATGTTAGCTTTTTTGACCTTCCTGTTCGTTTGTAATTTGTAAATTTCTCAGATATGCGACATGGTTATCTGTTGGTTTGGCTGCTCGCAATRCCGGCGATTCAACTAACAATCCTGGAGGCGAGTGGGCRCTAGGCTCCGCTCCTGAAGATTTTGTCCTTGTAGGGCTCAACTCCTCGCCTGGACATTTTATGATCTCATTTCTTGCTGTTCTATCTTCAGAAAATCATTCGATTGGTCAGGGAGTCGTTTTTGGTGTCGAGACCGTCTCTTCAATGACCGCTATTTTTAAGCATCAGTGCCAAGATTCAACTTATTCTTTTTGTAAGGAAGAGTTATCGTGAGTTCCCTTTTTGAACCGGGGTATCTCCAGTCTGGACCRAGATTGGCGYGGTAYCTGTTCTCTAATGAGCTTGTTTTGTGTGCAGCTAAGGTGTGACGTAGAGCTTCTGGTTCGTTTAATAAAGAGTTCGTATATTGAACAAATATTGGATGTTCTTCGTGGTAGCCCAGATAATGTTACGGCAGTGGTGCGTGAAAGCTTGTCTCTGGGGTCACAATCTTTGCTGAATATGGTACCTGCTCTCACTGATGTACTCACAGAGGCTTTGACTGAGAAGTGTGTAGAGGTAAGATTGTCTTCTAGTATCTGTATTATATCCACTTYCGTWATAACTCTCGAACAGCACATTGTATGCTGATGTGCAACTGCCTAATTTACCAAAGGCAACATTCATGACTATTTATAGCTTCAGTTACCATGTTGTGCCTGTTTGTTCATCAGTTCACGTTGTTGCAGGTCCTAAARCAAGCCAAAGGTATCGTCGCAACATATCGTATGACAAATCGACCTCTTCCCAGTCGCCACTCGCCTTACGTTACAAGTGTCTTCCAGCCTCTCAAGGTTAATCCCTCTATTCAATTTTGTCAAGTTTGATGATGCGAGAATCAAAGTGTACATTTGCATGCATTTATTTATCACTTTTGTGTGCTCTGTGCTTGCTCTATGTCGCTCTTTCTTACATTCCAAGTCTAGCTGTCTCCAGAAGTCATCCCTTGTGCTGGCCACTTGAATGGTTGTTTTGGTCCTAACTCTTAGTTGAACGAGTCATCAATGCAGGCATTTGTGGAAGATGAGCGTTATGCACATATATCGAAAGAGATGCAAGCAGAGATTATCGCATCCGTTTCAGAAAAGATAACGTCCCAATATGATGTTTTAGCGCGAGATATGGTGTCAATGGTAAGGAGAATTTGTCTTGAACGTATGCCTGTTCGTTTGTAATATGATTGCTTCGATCTCGTTCATCCACCATTTAACACAAATGCGAAACCCTTGTCATCTGCAGGCTAGACAAACCGAAGCCTCATTGCAGCTTCTCAGGCGAGGTATTCGACAACGAGGTGCCGGAGCTGCCGATACCAGTGACAACATCTCTGATAATCTCTCGGATAAGATCTGTGCGCAATTGTTCTTGGACGTCCAGGTACAGTACTCTCAAAGTTACTTGTTAAAATCAGAACTGTTGCAGCAGCTGTGACCCTTAAGCTACGTAAGTTTCATGAGAGCAACGCGTTTTGTGGTTTTCAAGAAAGCCAAGAAGGAATTGGGCTCGCAGCCGGAAGCTTATTATTTGACCTGGTTATCTGTTCTGTAAATGAGCTCCCTAAAACTCATGGGTCTTCATTGAATTGTGAACAGGAATACGGCCGCCGCTTAGCAGCTTTGGGAGTCGCTGCAGCGAACATACCAGCCTACATCTCCCTTTGGCAATGCGTTGCACCTCAGGAAAAGCAGGACTTTGTCCGATATTAGTGGGTCTTTGATTCGGTCGAAAATTTTAGGGTATTGATTTTAGAAATTTTGTAGTTGGTGCATATTACAATAATTTTTAGACTACTGGTAAGTCTTCCCTTGTACTAAATCATTGATGCAAATCTGGCTTCGAAAATTTCTCCTCATTATTCAGTTAGAAATGTTCAAGACCCAAAAGTAAAGGTTATTACCCTGTCACGTGAATTCTACGGTGTTTCTTCNCTGTTCTCTAATGAGCTTGTTTTGTGTGCAGCTAAGGTGTGACGTAGAGCTTCTGGTTCGTTTAATAAAGAGTTCGTATATTGAACAAATATTGGATGTTCTTCGTGGTAGCCCAGATAATGTTACGGCAGTGGTGCGTGAAAGCTTGTCTCTGGGGTCACAATCTTTGCTGAATATGGTACCTGCTCTCACTGATGTACTCACAGAGGCTTTGACTGAGAAGTGTGTAGAGGTAAGATTGTCTTCTAGTATCTGTATTATATCCACTTTCGTTATAACTCTCGAACAGCACATTGTATGCTGATGTGCAACTGCCTAATTTACCAAAGGCAACATTCATGACTATTTATAGCTTCAGTTACCATGTTGTGCCTGTTTGTTCATCAGTTCACGTTGTTGCAGGTCCTAAARCAAGCCAAAGGTATCGTCGCAACATATCGTATGACAAATCGACCTCTTCCCAGTCGCCACTCGCCTTACGTTACAAGTGTCTTCCAGCCTCTCAAGGTTAATCCCTCTATTCAATTTTGTCAAGTTTGATGATGCGAGAATCAAAGTGTATATTTGCATGCATTTTTTTATCCCTTTTGTGTGCTCTGTGCCTGCTCTATGTCGCTCTTTCCTACATTCCAAGTCTAGCTGTCTCCAGAAGTCATCCCTTGTGCTGGCCACTTGAATGGTTGTTTTGGTCCTAACTCTTAGTTGAACGAGTCATCAATGCAGGCATTTGTGGAAGATGAGCGTTATGCACATATATCGAAAGAGATGCAAGCAGAGATTATCGCATCCGTTTCAGAAAAGATAACGTCCCAATATGATGTTTTAGCGCGAGATATGGTGTCAATGGTAAGGAGAATTTGTCTTGAACGTATGCCTGTTCGTTTGTAATATGATTGCTTCGATCTCGTTCATCCACCATTTAACACAAATGCGAAACCCTTGTCATCTGCAGGCTAGACAAACCGAAGCCTCATTGCAGCTTCTCAGGCGAGGTATTCGACAACGAGGTGCCGGAGCTGCCGATACCAGTGACAACATCTCTGATAATCTCTCGGATAAGATCTGTGCGCAATTGTTCTTGGACGTCCAGGTACAGTACTCTCAAAGTTACTTGTTAAAATCAGAACTGTTGCAGCAGCTGTGACCCTTAAGCTACGTAAGTTTCATGAGAGCAACGCGTTTTGTGGTTTTCAAGAAAGCCAAGAAGGAATTGGGCTCGCAGCCGGAAGCTTATTATTTGACCTGGTTATCTGTTCTGTAAATGAGCTCCCTAAAACTCATGGGTCTTCATTGAATTGTGAACAGGAATACGGCCGCCGCTTAGCAGCTTTGGGAGTCGCTGCAGCGAACATACCAGCCTACATCTCCCTTTGGCAATGCGTTGCACCTCAGGAAAAGCAGGACTTTGTCCGATATTAGTGGGTCTTTGATTCGGTCGAAAATTTTAGGGTATTGATTTTAGAAATTTTGTAGTTGGTGCATATTACAATAATTTTTAGACTACTGGTAAGTCTTCCCTTGTACTAAATCATTGATGCAAATCTGGCTTYGAAAATTTCTCCTCATTATTCAGTTAGAAATGTTCAAGACCCAAAAGTAAAGGTTATTACCCTGTCACGTGAATTCTACGGTGTTTCTTCTTCTTAGCACTTTAAGTTTTAAACCAGTACTTCGGCTTGCATGACGGTATCTCTGACGTGCTGCAAGCTTTTTGCTACATTGGGACTGCAACTGCAAGCACAATGCTCATACGGTACAAGTCAAAATGGCGTTTTTGCATTCCCAGGGAAAGAAATTTCACTGCTGCCAACTTTGACACCGTCCCTAGATGGCTGAAAATTTGTTTTTTTACCATAATTTTTTTTGGCAGGACATAATCTCTATGTTAATAACATGTGTGTCAAATTTTAAGTTCAAAAGATTTGCTTAAAAAAAGATATGCAAAATCTACCAACACGTGTACTTGTGAGAATGATTTTTTACATCTGTGTCAAACTTTGACCTACAAAATGACATTATACCAAGGTTTAAGAAAATCAATTTCACAACTACACATAATGGTAGACTTTGAATATCATTTTTTTGGTGAACATTTGATATTTGGCACACATGTTATCAACATAGAGATGATCTCATGACAAAAATTTCATGGTTAATAAACAACTTTTTTGCCCTCAGGAAGGTGTCGAAGTTGGCAGTAGTAAAATTGTTTCTCACAACTATATATGTTGGTAGATTTCAAATATCTTTTTTTATGTCAATCTCATGGCCTTGAAATTTGGCATACATATTTTAGTTATTTGTAAAGTCCCCCCACTTTGGGCATGACTTTTTTTGAAGTTGAGAAGGCAACTATAGTTGAAGCGTCAAACTTTTTTGCAAGATACTTATGTCACACGACTTCAAAAGTGGGGACCAAACTTTTTTAGGCACCATTTTGATGGAGAAATAAGTTTCATACCCACTTTTATTTCGACTTTTTTAACTCAACCGCCTTTTTCACAAAACTCATGGATTTAAACCCCGGTTTAGTGTATTTTACAAATATCTCAATTGTCAACAAATAGATGTTCTCATGCCAAAAAGTTCATATAGAACAAAGAGAATTTGATCCTTGGGACGATGTCAAAGTTGATAGTAGTGGAATTTTTTCACAACTAAACATGTTGGTAGATTTTGAATATCTTTTTTTGTATGAATCATTTAGCCTTAAAATTTGGCACACATGTTACAAACATGTAGATGATTTAATGCCAAAATTTCACAACAAAAAAAAAGTTCAATCCTTCGGAGGGTGTGAAAGTTGGCAATAGTGAAATTTCCCCGCAATTGCAAAAATACCATTTTGACTTATACCCTAGAATACAATACAAATGGATCCATTAATTTTACAAATTGTCAATTATGCCATTCTAAGAATTTTGCATAATATAGAATACAATTGGCATTTTTTGCCTTGCATAATTAGCATTCAATTCATATGCAATCCAATCAAGCACACCAAATTTTAGTCTCAAAAAACCAAACTCAATTTTTGTGAACTAGTTCATTTAATATTCATGATTTTATCTCATATTTAATTTAAAAACATTAGTGATGAATTTTAATTCAATTGCATATATATCTAGAAAACATCCATATGCACCTTTCTTTCAACAAGCATCTCCAAAAATGGTTTTTTCTATGGAGATTTCAATGTTTAGGTGACAATGTCTAAACTTTGTATAATAGATTTTTCTATATTTTAACTAGATTTTGGCACAATAATTATACATTCATGTTCAAATGTACAAATTAGATATAGTGTGAGGTCTGAGGTTAAATAGATAAGTCTAATTAAAGTGTAGGAATATTTATTTTACAAAGTTTGGGCRTAATCTCCTCAACATTGAAATTTCTATAGAGGGAATTCTAAATTTTTTTTGAAGATGCTTGTTGAAGGAAAGATGTGCATGTGAATTAGGCTACTTGGCAATTTAGGCATCTTTTGCTAAAACCTTCATTGACTTCTGAAATTTGGCATGTATGTAACTAGTCAAATATGCCATGAAATAATCCATAAAAAAAGAGTTTCAGTTATCAAATCACATTCCACGATGGGTCAAACTTTGTTAGATATTTAACATAGTTTTGAGAAAAAAACATTCTCTCTTAACCTCAAGCCCAATTATCCTGCAATTTGTGAAATCAAAGTTCTTGAAATTTTTCTTAATATTCCAAATGCTTGTTCTTAACTTTTCACATTTTGGATTTTAAATAAAAAAATCTCTTCATTGCACTAGAAATCATCTTAAATTGACTATTGTATTGCCAATATTGGCTTAWAGTCTTTGCATTGCAAGGTGATTTAGAGTAAGCTAGAATCTATATTTTCTTTTGAAATTTTCATGAATGTATCTAATAAAATTTCAAACTCAATGGTGGAGCGACTTAAAGTCATTGAGAACAAAATTTTACTCTAAGAGGGCTCAAAATTAGTTGACCTCGTTTCAGAGTAATGAAAAAAATATTTTTTTCTAATAATCTTTCAATCCACTTGACCAAATGAGTTGAAATTTTGTCAATGCATTTTTCATAATAGTCTACTACATTTTTCTATGGTTGAACTAAGTACAAGAAATAAGATTCAATTTCAATTTTGGGCAAAGCACTAAAAATGGTAGTTTTTGACAATTTTCCTTGTAAAACACTTCCATCCTTTTGGGGTTAAGTTAGTCCCTTATTGTCAAGCTATTATAGGGGTTTATCTTTTGAAGGGATAGTGAGTGAATTCACTTCACTCACCCCCACTTAATAAGTACGTGAATTATAATAATTCCCATTTTTATTTATATATAATTTTATTCTATTTTTTAATTTTTTAATTTTGAGAAATGTGAGATTACAATCAGTATGGGATCAACAACCATATCTCGTATAGCATAAATGTACCTTATATATTGTACGGTATTAATATTCCCTATAATTCATCCATATTTTGGATATCATATTTGTACATATTCCATATGTATTCTATATATTGTACTTGTATCAAAGTTTTTTTGGTTTTTGGTTTGGAGGGAGAGTGGGCAAATCAAGTGTTTTTATTTATATATTTTTTATTTATAAAATATACCTTGAGTTAATTGATAAGATATGTGAATGTCTTATTGAAGGGATAACCACCAAAAAAAATGTAGTCACCCAAACTTTTAGTACAATCTCTTCGAGAGGTCAAGTAGCCATTATAGTTTCTTTTATCATATTTGTTTGGGTGACCATGATTGRTTTCAATGTGGTGACAAATTGGCTTCCTTAAAACAATATTCAGGATGGACTAGTGTTACACTTGTTATATTTTGGAAGTTGGTTGTGCAGTTATAACTACCATGGAAAMAACTATCAATCTAATTCATCCTTCATGGATAGTTGCAAGAAAGACTGGCCGTTTTGCGTAGCGTTTTGGAAAAAACAGAGTTTTTGCCGCCCAGTACTGTGAGTAGTATGACTACTACGAAACAGAAACTACATGCACTGTGTACCGTTGATTATACTACAGATTCAACGTGAAGCTGCCAGTTGTCCTGTTACTACTGCAAAGTACTAAACAGTACGTAGCACTACTACAACAGCCCAGAGTTCCATTTTCCACAGAAAAGACCTTTGTCCCCTTTTTCCTTTTTAAAAAATTAATTGTAGCAAAATTAAAAAATCTAAAAATTGGCATTTTGTGTCGATTGAATGCTAATCACATGCCACCACAAGATTGACCTGGAAACCATGTTCACCATTTAGAATGATGTGCGCAAGGGACCCCTATTTGCTCACATGTGCAAGACATGAAATAATGTTTTTGTGAATTCCCTTTAATGGATTCATGCATTCCTAGTGTATGACAAATTAGCTAAATTCAAATTTAAATACAAAATGATTTTTAAGAAATTCTGAAAAATAATGGATTTGATTACAATAAAGTTATCCATCTCCGCTAAAATTTTGAATTTCATCGAGTTCTATATTCAAAAGTTCTAATGGAAAACAACTTTGTCACATTGAATGTGACAGAAAATAGTACAAGTCTTTCTTGCAACTACCCTCATGAGAACATTTGGCAACTTTGTTGAGTAAAATATTGGTTATTTGGTAGTCCTATCTTCCAAGTGGGTGCTTTTAAGGTGATCCGTGCTTCTAATTATGTGCAAACATGGCTACAAAGAAAAACAACAATGTTGAAATCTAACTAAATCACCTAAGAGGTAGTTAAATTTTTGTTTTTAAAACAAAAAATTTACAAAGTTTTTAGGGAAGTGGCTAGCACCCCTCCGATTAACCCTAAACCGTGCATGAGAATGTGCATGCCACTAAAGCTATATGCCTACATCCAACCCCAAATCCCTTAAATGCTTAAATTAGAACAACAAAGTTGATGCCGGAATACAAAAGAAATTATGATTTATGATGCATACGAAGTTCACGTTGGGTTTTTGAGATTTATGATGCATACATTCTTGAATTGTGAGAGACCAAAAAAATTTCAAACAATTGAAAGCATACAACCAATTTTCCAAGTGCTATGAAATTAAGTGGTAAGCACATTTGGTGAAAAGCTCGTCAAACTATGGTACCCATGCTAGACAATTAGTAAGAAGAAAACAAAAAAGCAAGCAGATGGCGAAAGACACAAAAGTGGCTATTCTAAAATATTGGCAAGGGACCCAGGATGGAGCTTTAATGCGTGAATCCACCTTCTCAATGAAAACTCCACCATTATTCCTACTAAAATTCTAGATTCAATGCGCCACAATCTCTACAACAAAGGCGTACTTTATGCTAGCAAAAACTCTTGGAGTGATTAAAGCAATAATGGTTAACAAAGTAGGGCTTCGTTGGCAACATTGTGGGCTTTAATAAAGCACACCACTAGCAACTCCCTAATTGAACAAGTATGGAGACACCCATGAAATGATTGTTTTAGGCAAAAATACTAAGCCCTACTATGTTGCCTTGCTAATGGAGAGAGATTCATGGAAGACTAAGGCAATTTCACAAAATTAGGTGACACACGAGTGAAACAATGTTTCGCAACACGAGGATGTCACACTCGGGGTGCAGTACTAAGTATGTTTATACATCACGTGCAATCAAGCCCCTATTATATAAGGCTATGTAGGCGGATTTTGGGAATTTATATAGGGCTATTTTTACCTAAATTTCTATATTTGTCTACCTTACCTTTCATTTAAATTTTTTTTCTTGTGTTACTTGTATGTACCCTATGTTTATTATAATTGAAGAACAACTTCATATTTCTTACCAATACTTATGGGATAGAAAGAGAATTTGTCACTAAAAATCATGCATACATGTGGTGTTTTAGGTTTTTGAAAACAAAAAGTGGAATATTTTGAAACATGTAGCCAAATAAACACCACTTTGAAACAACAACTACATTCAAATAGTAACTACTTCTAAGACCATAGAGAAAGTTCGAACCAAAAACATGTATGAATAGAGAATGAAAATGCAATGTGCAAAAATGCAACGCATGTATTAACAAACACAACACAACGTCAAAATGGAGTTCAAAAATTGAAGGTTGCACAAAGTTCTTTAACATTCTATTTTTTCATTACAATTCATCAAAACTTGTATTTTTGTAGCCCTAATGTATTTGATCAATGTGTGTTTGCTTTCATAAACATCGAGCAGTTTGGGCAGATTTGAAAAAATCACTTTTACTGGAAATGAAAATTTGAAATTGATTCTTTAGATTTATATGAGTGTGAAAATCTTTGAATCATTCCATTTTGATCAATGAGTCAAAAGTTATGAGGATTTTTTTGTTTGCTTGCAGTTACGGAATAACGTTTTTGGAGAAAACAGAGTCAAAGAACTTTAGGGGTTAAATAGGATTCCGAAACTGAGGTTTCAAAACCCAAACCAGAGTCATGCCATAGTCTGTCCTTTTTGGACAGAGCCAATAAAAATTTAGCGTTATCCCAAGGGGCGGAGGGAGGGGGTGCAGTTCACCCCACCCCCAAAAGGAAGCAACCCAAAGAAGGAAGGCTTTTTTAGTGACCCGCAACCATGCCTTGAAAGAGTACCTTACTACCTTACCTTACTACCACACGCCAACCTGAGAACCTCAGCCCTAGAAAGGGGGAATGAAGACCTGCTGAGTAAATTAGTACCTGAGCGACCCATTGACGCTGGGCGGAAGGTTCAGCTCCAAAAAGTCAGGAATTGCAACCCGGCTGCCCAAGCCCACCCAGCCCACCCAGCCCGTCTGACCCCACTTYTTCACAGAACGAACAAACGCAGACCACCCTGGACAGCACAGAAATCAATACCATCTTCCTGASAATTTCTTCTCGTAATGTCACCGGGAGAATCTGCGCCTCGAGTCTCATTCCTGTGGTGATCAAACGCAATTTTGATCGACAGTGAACAATTGTAGCCCTTCGAAGAGTGGCGAGGATGCATGTCCCGAAATTTATCGAGGATGCGTGCGTGGTTTCCAATAATCCCTCTGAGATGTTCACTCTGCAATGGGCAGGAATTTAGGGTTCAATTCCCTCATGAACAATCATCCTCCAAAAAGTAGGACCATGTCGATCGATGAGAAACCCAACTCGCATTTGATAGATTGTGCTTCAGGTGCTTTCTGAAGCATGATTGTGGTAGACTTACACCGGAAATCGAAAACATCGAAACTACTTCCGTGATAAAAGAAGCTCGAACTAAAACAAATTCCCGAGCACCCTTTTTCCTGCTCACCATGATGCAAGCGCAATGGACCTCACGGTTTGGAATAGGAGGGGGTTAACAGAATCACTCAAAGGGTTTCAAAACATGAACTCTAGAAGTGACAACAAGTACATGATGCAATACAACATGTTCATGAAATCCTCTCAGGTTGCAGATTGAGCCATCCTAAGCTAAGCGCCCTGAATCGCTCCTGAACAATATGCACAGAGCAAATTCATTTCAAGTGGTGTTAGCTTCTGAGTGCACAGACCTTGCATTCTGCAGGACTGTAGTCTGACGTCCTGCTCCAAATACAAACCGATACAAGCTGAACTTACGACCACTTGGCAGGCGGCGGTTGGGGTTTGGGAGAGTGACACGAGTACTTGGTGGTGGCGGGAGACGGTGGCGGGAGAACGAAGGGGGCAGAGTGACCACACGGTAGGCGGGAAACAGGAAGAAAGCCGGGCCCAAGCCGGGCCCCGCCGCACATCACCCGTGCCCAAGTCGAAGCGGGCAGCTCGGGCAGCCCCGGCCCGAATCAATTCCAACTCAGCATATACCCGTGCCACCTCATAATCCCTATTTTCTATCACCCCTGTTCACGTCCCCCAGTCCCCCACATCGCCGCGCCCGGCCGGTTCCACCCTGCTGCCCATCCCGGTCCCGGCCCGGCCCGGGCCAAGGCAAACGGTAGTGTCGCCTCTCCCTTCCTCCCTTCCAGTCGAGGGCTGCAAGAGGAGGTATCGTCTGCCTTCCTTTGAGAGAGAGCAAACCCTCGCTCAACGTCAAGCCCAACGCACAGGCAACTGAACTACACCAACGCTCTCCTTTGTTCCTTCGTGTGAGTAGTCCCCTTCCTTGGCAAAGGCCCTTCCTTCCTTGGGTCTGTGGTCTCGCCATCGCCGAGTCTGGCCCTCCGTCTCTCTCTCTCTCTCCCTCTCGTTCGTCTCTCTTCGCCCTTGCTTTCTCTTCAGCCTAGCTGCTCTCCCTCCCTGCGCGGCTTTCCTGTCCGGTGGGATTTTTCCCCGCGCCGGGATGGGACGGAATCGCTGTTTTTCTGATTGAGGTGTTGGGATTTCCTTTTGTGTTTGTTGCTTTTGGGTGGGAAGTCGTTTGTGGTTGTGGGGTTGGTTGTCCTGTATTTGCGGAGTGTGGTTCGCGATGGTTTAGGTCGAGTTCTGTTTCCCATTTGGTTGCCGAATTGGGTCGTGTTGCTCATGACACCATGCAGCGCGTTGGCCACGTTGGTAGCTTGATTGGGCTTTGGGTGTGGTCTGGGTTGGGTTCCGTTGTTTTTGTTGGGAGTTTGCGAGTTGGTTGGGTTTGATTTAGGGTGTTGTCCGGGAATGCGAGCGTAGTTCTGCGAATTCTCGTCGGGTTTCACGGTTCTGTTTTGGAGCGTGGCGTGGTTCGCTGTCCCAGGTAATTGTTCGCGGAGGCGTGGGTTTCGTCGACGGTGTGAGTGCTGGGAGAGTGAGTGGTTGGAGGGGTGGCGCCGCATAGCGGCAGGTGCGACTTTGGATTGCAGTGGCGCGTGAGTTTTGTTCTAGTGTTTGTTTCGTGGTTCCGTGTTGTTGCAGTAGGTGTGAGTTCGTGCGTTGGTTTTGGACGAACTGGTTTGGAGTGGCCGTTTGATGATTTTGATGTCCAGTCCATTGTTGGTGGCGTGAAGAGTGAGAGGTTTGTTGCCGTGGGTATGGTCTGAGTTTTGTTTGTGCACTCGTKTTTCCGCAGGCCCGAGCAGCCAAGATGAAGGAAGCCAAGGGCAAGAAAGGAGCTGTCGCGGTGGTGAAGGAGAAGGCACCGACGAAGGTGCAGGACAAGTAAGTGTGTTGTGTTGTGTTGTGTT
>VACF01001481.1:0-19465 GCA_006891605.1 Pleurozium schreberi | reverse complement strand
GAACGATGTATATTTTGCACGCTTTGCAAGAAGAAAAGCTAAGTTTGTGGTCTACAACAATCCGCAGTTCTACATAGAGGCGTCCGTTCGAATAAACGCGAGGGAATTTGATCGGACTTTTTTCACTACGTTTTATGAGAACCTCATTAAACTGCGTGACATATGGAAGGCATGTGGGAGTCCAAGTGTTGCTGCTGGAGTAGATGATGCAAGAAGAGCGATGGCTTTAACTATGGCTGCGAGTGCGTTGCATTAGAGTCAAAACTTGCCACAACATATGTCTTTGGGCCAATTGTCCAAGAAAATAATAGATTACACACGGCATGCGTGGAATGAGGATGAAGAGTCGTACGAGGCGATTTTGCAAGTGTATAGAGACTATGAAAAAGGAAGACTTTTTTTCAGCAAGAAGTCTGAGGACAGTTGGAAGAAAATGGCAAGGGAGCGTAATCTCGATGTAATAGTGGATGGAAACCCAAAGAGGTAGAGGATGGAAAAAATGTGGTTGAAACCTCTGACCAGAGTGTCAAACGAGACGTACCGGCGTGTGGTGAGGCGAATGGTAGCAAAAGATGTAGTGAATGGGAGGCGACCATCACAACAATACTACTTTAACAATGGATCGACTCCAAATCCTCCTAAAGGAACTGTAGCATACGCAGTGGAGCACGTGCAGCGCAAAGATTCGGTGAGAAACCAAATTCGTTTTTTGATGGTTGAAGCAGGGGATGAGAAGCCGTTGTCTATGGATGAATTTTTTGCCATAGATGTAAGCAAATATGGGGATGAGGGGGGAAGACAATTTACTTTGATGGGAAAGACATAGAACAGCGATACAAAGACATTGTGGTGTTCGCCTACTGTGAAAACGGTGCAAGCACTTAATAGTGTAGCAAATCATATACCAGCGTTTGTTAGGCAACATTTCATAGATATACGAGCGGGCCGAAAAGGTTATGCAGGCTATGGTCAAGATGTAGAAGACGTGTCAAATGCTAGGTGGGACTAGCAAGCTGCTCTATCGACAATTCAAGACGAAGAGGGAGAAGCATCATTGCATGTGAGGTGTAGAGGAGGGTTCTTCGAGGACGAGTACGTTGAACTTGGAAAACCGTGTTTATGGATTTTCGATTGTAGACGAGGAGGTTCGCAAGGGGCAGACACGGAATGGACAAATGAAGACTATAGTAAGGTATTGCAACAACTTCAAAAGTGGATGTCTTCAATTTTAAGGTGGACTGCCATATTTCTTTTTCCACGTGGGATATACTTTGACGAAGAAATGCAAGCACGGATGGTTGTGCCAGAGAGTTGTCATTACTTGAAGGGTTCTTGGATATTTACACCTCAAACGATTACGACGTATTTGCACGATCTACACCATGGAGGACAGCGACAATGTGCTGTGCAGGCAGTAGGGGACATCGCCATCATCATGCAGTATCCAAGAGAGAGCGGACCTATGGAAAATTTTCCAAGTAGCACAAAAGGCTTGGATGTGATATTTCAAGATTCTTGGAGCACGGAGGTGATACCACAAGCGGAGGACAAGTTGGAAAGGACACCAACAGAATTGAAGAGAATGGTACAGATGTATCTACCACAGAATTGGGGGTTGGTGACATTGGGTATCACGATGGCAGTGCCAGGGATTCTGGAGAGTGGATTCGTAGGACAAGAAGTCATTATTATGGAAGGTGCAACGACATGTACTCAGTTTGTTTACAGTAAACTACAATTGATGTACAGAGATAAAATGGTGATGGTAAATTCTATGAGCACTGCAGCTGAACGGAGGATTTCAGAAGTCTTTGGTAGGGAGGAGAGAACGCCTAGTCTTGAACTTCCGCAAGAAGATTTGGTTGTACCACGTGGTCGACTTGGAAGGGTAGTGCAGTCATCGAGTGACTCTTCAGATGCAAGAAGAAGATTTGGAGTGATAGAAAGGAAGCGAATGGAAAAAGAAACTGCGATTGATTGTGGGGCTTCATCATCAAGTGGAGGTGATAGTGATTCTGAGGGATCACACTCTAACGATTTACCTAGCGCCGGCCGAGATTTGGGCGATGATGACACTGATATTGAAAGTAACGCTCATGGAGACCAAGCAGATTTGCCGGAAGAGGAAGACCCTGATTATGTTCCAACAAAGAACAAGAATGATGAGCATATGGTGGAAGCAGAAGATGTAGAAGTAGTGTCAAAAGAAATGGAAGAAGCACCAGGAGCAGCAAAAGAAGGTGGAACGGAGGGAACATGCATTGAAGGTACAACAACGGCAGTGGAAGACGTTGAAGGAGATGGACGAGGAATACAAAGTACACCAATAGCAGTAGAAGATCTTGGAGCAGATGGAGTAGAAATTGAAGACACGCCAGCACCGGCAGTACCCACATCAGCTTTGTCAGCGTTCAGTGCTTTGGATTCTGATACTTTGTTCACTRCTGAGGATGGATTTTTTTATGACAGGGAGCACGTACGATATGTTCRGACCGGAATGGAAGGACATTACGWTTAYGAGCGAGCATTTTCGATCTTCGAAGGGGCAACTTCATCACCAAATTTCACGGATGGAGTGTCTACTCCCGCCATAAATGCTATGGTGGATAGGGCATTGGATTATGCTTCTCCGCCCCCCTTGACTCCAATTGCCAGTCCAAGTGTAAATGAAGAAATGGATGTGTTCACGGAAGAATTGACACAATCATCTGCACGAGTATTGGAGACACCAGATGCAACGGAGTAGTGACTGAAATAAAGTAGCACTGCATACAATGACTTTCGTGTACGGTGTGTGAATTGTAGTCTGGAGTTTGTGTTTTTATTTTGCAAGTGTTTGCACAACTTGGAGTGGATTTTTTGTGTGCTTATGAACTATCAGTTTGAAATTACAAGGCAGAGTTTGTGCCTTGAATTTCATTTTGATTTTCTAAATAAATGTTTTAAATACTTATATTGATTTTCTATTGCWYATGTGTTATRAGCATGAAAACAATATGATGWAAATTTRATTTCAATTTACRRAATTTGAAGACTAAAATGGAAGAAATAGCRTAAATGAACTCGAAAAACATTAATTTTTTTAATGTTATTGTTAAAAAGTCTAAAAATTGCTTTCCAATAGAAAATTGGCATGCACAATTGAAAAATAACAAAGTACTATGGAAAGTGGTGCGTTGCAAAAAATGGGGGGTTCCCAAATTTTTGAAAATCACATTTTTAGTGAATATTAGTGCATATGCTCAGTGCACTTGGCCAAGTGCAAGAATGTCTAATTTGGTGTTATAGTAGCTCATTAAGTATGTTATGAAGTCCAAATGGAATGAATCAAATCTTTTTATGTAGGCAAAAATATAATCTATGAGAAAAAAAGTTTAAAAATTTAAAAATTTAAATTTTTAAACTTCTTTTTGGTTGCCCCCTCTCCCCTGTTTTGAGCTTATTTGGACATAACTTTTGTTCCCGGACACCAATTGAAAAAAAAAATTATTTTCCCACAAAGCTTATCAATTTTTCTATCTTAAAAAAAAGTCTCAAAAAATAAGGACAAAAATTGAGACCGTATCCGAAATCCCATTTGTCCCGAAAAGGGACAATGGTCCTTTAGTGATTAAAGGACGGACTAGTGACCCTGGAAATCATCAATCTTGATACTAATTGTGGGAATCACTAGTTTAAAAAAATCCAAAATTACTCATTGGAAGTCAAAGCACTATAGAAGATCTTCCCTTTCCACCCCTAATTCTATGGATGAATAGTTGTTCTTTTGTGCTCTTCAATTTGATTCTCTGTCATTCATTGGACGCAAAACGTCCGCCTCATCGTTCAAGGGTTAACCCATAAAGGATATTGCTAGCCCTGCGAAAGTCAAGTCCTAAATTCTTATGTAGTTATTGATTTTAAATGTGTCAAGCTTAACCATAAAAATCTAACTACAATCTATTGTGATTTGTACTCCATTTGAGTTGTTAAAATTGTAATTTTTGTGACACTTTGAAGAAAGCATCTTGAAAGCTCAAAATATACCACTTTTGAACTTTCCCTATAGAATTTCTCTTGGTCTGAGCTCAAAAAGTACATCAAAGAAGATGTTACACTTTGATGTTGATCTCTACTATTCATTCTCATACATTTCCATGCGGAATTGTCCTTGAGTTGTAGACAAACATACATACACACTCAATTTTCCTACTTGATTCTAAATAAAAGTTAGAGAGTATTTATTATTAGTGCATTTATTCATTTAATTGCCCTACCATTGGTCACCCTTTTTGGCCTCACTCCCGATTGTGCTTCCCTATCTTGAAGGGAAAAAAATGTTTCTTTAAGATTGAAGATTGACCTTCCCATTTGCATTTTAGAATTTTCAAAGATTCATATCCTACTCAAATATTATTTGTCACTTTGATTGAAGATTGAAAAACAAATTGTGGAGATTTAAGTTTGAACTTTCCTATTCATTATGAAAAATATGAGGTCTCCAAAAGGCTGTAAAAACAAATCAACCGCACGGCCCTGTGACACTACAATTCTTTTTTTCTTTTTAAATTAAAAAAATAAAAAAATAAAAACAATGTTCTTTTATTGAGAATCTAATGTGTCACTAGTAGTGCCACGTCGGATTTTAATTTTTTTTTTTTTTTCATAATAGCACCACAGCCTTTTTGAACTCGCAGCCTTCTTGAACTCGCAGCCTTTTGGAGATCTCATATTTTTCCTAGTGGACTTTTGCAATTCTCCAAGATTCCTACTTATCATGAATTGTTGATTTTATAAATTAAAAAAAAAAAGTGAAGATTTAAGTAAGAAATTTTTTATATGCTTTTTTCAATTTTCTAAGACTCCTGATCTTGAATTATATTTAATTTTAATTTTTAAAAAATAAAATAAAATGTGAAGATTTAATTAAGCACTTTTGCAATTTTTGCAATTTTTTTTTAAAGAGTGCTCATAATTTTGAATTATTTGACACATTGATATAAAAATAAAAAAATTGAAGGTGGAGATTTAAATAGGAACTTACCCATTCAATTTTTGTAAATATMAAAAATAACATTCAACAACATGCATTGTCGCTCTCTTAGCTCTACAATAGATTGTTCAAAATATTCTTCATCCATGAGTAGTTAACCTCTAAAGGACCAAGTGTATGCAAGAAATCTTGGATAGGTTTCTATGAAGTCTTTTTTGGTCAAATGTTCATGAAATTTGGACACAATATGTAACTTTGTACCTCTTTCCTGAAAGTCTATTTTTTTTCCAGTTGAGTGCCCAGAAAAAAAATTATGCTGCCTTGAAGTTTGCGAGCAACTCGTGCAGCATGTGCAAAACTCTTTCTATGATTTTGCAACTTGGCGGGTATGTAGCTTACATGATACAAGATGAAAATGTCAAAAAAAATAACCATGTATAGTGTAAAAAACTCATTCTAGAAGGAATTAAAGTTTCCAAGCCTTGTTGGGCAAGGTTGGAAAAAAACTTTTTCACCTAACTTCAAACGTTATAATCTTTCAATCCGTGCGGTCAAGGTTTCTGAAATTTCTTCCACACATTTCTATAGAAGTCCAGTACAAATTTATACGGTTGAATTTTGAAAAAGATCTTTATATTTTCATATTTTTCTTGCTGCCCTAAAAAGTGGCAATTTTTGACAATTTTTGCCCAAAATGTGCCTCAGACCTTTAGGGGTTAAGTGGATAGGTGGAGACTCAATATGACAAGCAAGATGCATGAAGGGAAGGTGGTGGACATGAAGCCTATTGGCATGTTTTGTTTGTTATATTGATTTTTAAAAAATTAAAAACTTTCCTATTTATGTTTTGCAATTTTCCTAGACTCCTTCTAATCATGAATTATTTTGGTTTTTGATTTTAAAAATTCAAAAATTGAAGGCAAAGATTTAAGTAAGAATATATCCATTTATGTTTGCAATTCTCAAAGGGTTATTGTACCTTTGTACTTCTTGTCACTTTAATATAAAACTATAAAACAAAGGATGAAGGTTTTAAATGAACTTCTCTATATAATTTTGACAATTCTCCAAAATTCTACATCAAGAAAAAAAAATGAGGCTTCRAGAAGGCCTCGAGATTTGACTTGTCCAATAGTGAATAGTAAACTATAAATAATTTTCTTTTTAAAAGTAGAATAAATTCAAAAATTCAAAATTGCATGGGATTGCTAGACTTTTAATTTTTATAATTGGTACCATGTTATAAGAAAAAAAATTCAAATTTTCAAGCCCAATGCTTTTAAAGCATCTAATGTTTAGACACACATAGTTTCTAACAYTTATGCATAGTGAGCCATCAAGTTGACATGTTAGATTGGAATGGAGAATTTTGTTTATTTAAGTTGTAATATACTCACTATTAGTGATTTCTCACAAATTTTTGTAATTACTAAGTAACATTTTAGTTGGGAAAAAAATTATTGTACAAATTGTGAGCACAATTTTTTTTTTTGCATATGTGACCTATATTTTGATCTCTTAAGTTCACACACCAATAAATTGTCAATTATTTTTCTATTACATGGATCCCTAGTYGGTTCTCTACAACATTGTTCCAACCTTCAAATGCAAGAAAATTGTTTTCTTGCAAAATACAAGGTAACAAACACTCAAAAGATTGGCCTCAAAGAATATTCTCATAGAATATAAACCCATTGTGCTTGCACCCCTGATCTTCCAAGCACTTTTACAACCTAAAGAATTATGGTCATCATAAAAAGATTGAAAACCATATAATGGCAAAATCCAAGGTCAGTGTATATCAATGAGTGAGTGTGCAAACAATGTCAATTTTGTTAAATTGGTGGTGTTTCAATATTTTTAATATATTTCTTTTGAAATATAAATCCAAAATAATCCTAGATTTCATAACTATTTGTACATATAAGTTTTGATTTTTGAGGGTGGAATTGCAGCAACTTAATAAAATTGATGTTGGACACTATACAACAAAAAGTAACAAATGATTGAATAAGCAATGTTCACCTACAATAAGAAACCATTGTGCTTGTATCTCCTAAGGTACTCAATCTTCTAAGCACTCTCACTTCTTGAAGGATAATGCTCAATGTGAAAAGGTTTGCAAATTGTATGTATGCAAAGTCAAGAGTCGGAATACAAGACTAGGATTGTATCATCAAAGATGCTTTTATTTCTATGCTGTTACTAGAGATTGAAATTACACTGATACAATATGCATTGCAACAATGATCAACATCTAACTACATACTAAATCAATGTTGATGAAAAAAAATKGAAGTTTTTTTTGACACAATGGACATTGCAACAATAATGCATCAACATCAAGTTGATATTCATTGATAACAAAGATTGTTTTGATACTTTCGTAATGCCATTTAATTTAGTTTGAAACAATTGTTTAATTCAAAATCATTAAAATATTTGTTGTTGCAATATTATATTGAAACAATCAGAATAGAATAACAAAACAACATTAGAACAACACTAATTTAGTTGCRCAGTTTTTTTAACATTGAAACAATGTCAAAGCAATGAAGGTGGTAATTTGTGATGACATAGATGGAAATAATAAAGAATCAAGCATAAAACTCACCATATCCATGTATTCATAGGAGAAAATTGTCGTAGTATACATTTTCATATGTTGAATGACACAATTTGGTACAACCTTGACCAATCAAAGACTCTCATTGTTCAACTTAGATAAACAAAACCATGTTTGTATTATTTCCATGCCTTTTATAAAGATGACAATGATTTCCTCCAAAATGTCATTGGTTGGGACACCTTTATTTTCAATTTGCTTTTCCTTGGCCTAATATGAGCAAAGACATAAACAAACAAATCCCACCATGTTCAATTGAGAATATAGCTAAAATTGCAAAAAATTGAGGTGTAAAGAAAAGCACCATATTTTTTCCATGTATGGTGGTAATGCTTTTATAAATATAAAACTTGAGAAAGACAAATCAATGCAAGATTTTTGGATAAAAATCAATTTTTAAACAGTTATATGCATCTAAGCATTGTTATGTTTTTTTCCCAGAAGCAATTAAAGGTGTAATTATTATGATTAGATTATGCTTTAAAATAAAATTCTGAAGAGAAAAAAATACACAATTATCTGCCTATATATTGAAAAAAAGTGAATGCTAAAAAAATCTACATGAAATTGATGACTAATATTAAGCCAATTTGTAAGTCATTTTTCTTGATCTTCTTGCCATTTATGAACTTGATGATGGTAAGTTTTCTTAAAATAACTATTTAAATATAATTTATATATGACGAATGGCCTTGACATTGGCAATTTTGCATTTTGTTTGGGTTTTGCATCTCTCCCAAACCATGACCACTTGAATCAACAACCCACTCACATCTAGAGTTGTTATTTTAAGGTTCTTGGTGCCAAATTGCACCAGAAAAAAAAAAATCTAGCTAAACAATGGTAACAAATTGATAAGTGTTTGCCAAAATACTTTCAATTTACAAAAAACATCTTAGATGAAATTGCAAGATTGTGGATGAAAACAAAATGATGGACATGTGATATGTGGCCTGCAACAGGTACAAGGGTTTTCAGAGCAACGTCTTGCGGCCACAACGAATTGCATTCAGAGATTGCTTCACGTCACTTCACTCCTTGAGCTTCGCTCTGAATCAGAAATTCCTGACTGAATCCACGAGTGACAGCTTTCCGACAAGAACGATTTTATTATTAGGGCTTCAGCAATCTCACATGAAATAAAATGCAAAGAGACAGCGGTAGTCGAACGACCTCCAAATCGAAAAAAAGACCGAAATGGTGAACACAGTGTATACTCAGAAACTACAGGGTTTAGTAGAAGGATTGAAAGCAGCAGGACTCAATTAGGGGGATGGCGATCATACTCCTGCTTACGCTTCGAAGATCCGCTCCGCGTGTCAAGCTGGTGCCCTCCAATTTGGGCCGTCGGTCGCTGAAGGAAGACCTTCACGACCGAGCCCTCGACCTCGCCAAGAGAACACTGGAATACCAGTCCTC
The DNA here is from genome assembly GCA_006891605.1 of Pleurozium schreberi. Classification (NCBI taxonomy): domain Eukaryota; kingdom Viridiplantae; phylum Streptophyta; class Bryopsida; order Hypnales; family Hylocomiaceae; genus Pleurozium; species Pleurozium schreberi. The sequence goes on along the minus strand of VACF01001481.1, from coordinate 10,448 downwards.
GAGCTGCCACCTCCAAATCCTCGAGTAGAGGAAACACACAATGATGCACAAACTGGACATTTATGAACCTCGACGACAAGTAACGTGGTCCGCTACACTCCAGCCCACCGAAATTGGCAATTCGACGACTATACGCCTCAATTGCAAAGCATCCAGCAACTTTCACGAACCCAGTGACGGGACCTGACCGAGCGCGAGCGACGGAATTTGAGCCTTGCAAAAAATGTCCAAGTAAGTTATAGTCCGAGATTTTGAGACCAGCAGAAATTGGGCGCCACGTTCACCACCCAAATGCCTGCCCAGGATACCAATCGGAGTGCAATTGCAGCATCGCAGCAGGGAGCAGGTCGAAAGTGCAACGGCAGAGCGGAACACGTAACTTAGAGCAGTGCACGCTCGTACAGATATGGCCTCGGGGACATCGATTCGTAGATTTCCTACAGTACTCCAAGTCTATGAAAGTGTTGGGTCCAAAAAAGGTTGTCGCCCCCACTTGGACCCTTCAGTTTTCTTGGCGTAACTCATAATGAAGTTGAATTTTTTTCTTTCCAGCGATCAACATTCGTATGTTACGCAATCCCCCTCAAGCATACCAAATTTTTGGTTTCAAAAAAACAAAACCCCATTTTTGGTGATTTAAAATTTTTTTTTTAATGATTTTACATGAAAATCCACAAAAAAACATTGGTGATGAATTTTTAAAATTTGATTGTGGGGATATGTAGGTAACATCCATACTCACATCTTTCCTTCAACAAGCATTCTCGATAGATTTTCACAATTCCATGTATAGAAAAATCAATGCGGACATGAATAGTGCTCAAATTTTTGAAAATTGATACTGTCTCTTTATCTTCAGAATAACATTTAGAGACTTCAAATTTTCTCAAAGTGTCTTTTGAGTGACTTCATTCTTGTTAATGAAATCTTTACTTCTCTTGTTGATGTAAAATTATAAATTGCAAAATTCCAGCCACTATGAGTGACCAAAAATTCTCCTTGAAATTGATGGTATTAATAATAAAAGACTTTGAAGCTTGTTTGTCACCTAGAGTTGGTTACATTATTTCAAGTCACTTGTGGATAATATAGAATTAGAGGAGGTCAATTTCTTATTCATTATGAATTTGATTTCTTAATTCACAACATAATGTCCAATAAGCCAGTAATTATTTTGATTCTGAATAATATTGACTAAATTTACATTTATCAACTTTTTCACATTCTTTTAATATCTCTAGTCCTAGGGATTTTTTTTGTAGTAATAGAATATTTAAAGATTTGGAAAAGACTTGACACTTGAGACTCAAGTTTGTACTAATAAAATTATTAAAAAGTTGATAAAGATATTATAAATAATACTTGTAACAATCGAGTGATTCTCTATTGATCAAGCAACATTCTGACAATTGAAAAAAGTTGGTATTGCTATTAAAGAAAGATTTTGATGTTGAGGTATTTTTACTTTATAAAATGTCTTTAAGAAATTCAAAGATTAATCTCATAGGGTTGCTATCATGTGAGCATAGAAGTGTGAGCCTATGAGCCTAGAATACTACACACCTATGTAATAGCTGTATACACTATAGAAACCGTCTATGATTCTAGGATATATATGTTACAAATACCTATATTATAGGTGTTTATGATACATACACCTTCTATAGTGTGTGGTATCTATATTATAGGTACCTATATTGTAGGCTCAATGCTCACAAGCTTGCATTCTTGGGCTCACATACTAGCACCCTTGCTTCACCACCCATCACTTTGTTTGATGCCATTTTTCAACTAGATATGAATAAAGAGTTTTATATTTATTTTCAAAGACGAAGTCATATATTTACCATAAGTTATAAAAAATTTAATTTTTTCCTGGATACATTTGAAACAATTGTCAATTTTTTAGAAAAGAAAGATAAATTCACATCAAATACAAAATATACTAAAAAATACTGAAACTTCCACCCATTGATATATATTATGATATATAACATCATGGTATAAACCAAAGTAACCATAATATTGTAAAATTAAAAAAAAAAAACCCATGGTTAGACATTCAAAGTTCATTACAAAAAATCTGAACCCTTCAAAAGGTTGTTTAGAATTTTGCCGTGGAAATGGGGTGTTGGTGCAAATATAGAAAAAACAAAAAGTTGTTTTTTATTAAAAAATATAATTTGAATAAAAAATTAAACAAAAATTATTATTATTATTTTTTAAATCAAAATCTGATGTGGCACTCGTAGTGCCATTATCTGTCAGATTTTTTTTAAATTAAAAAGAAAAAAATCTCTAATTGCAATGTTGTAGAAAACACTCCCGGCCTTCTCCAGGGTTCAGATTTTTTGTAATGCATATTGCTATAATAAATTAAAATATAAGAATTCATCAAAAATTTAAATTGGAATAAAAGCAACACTTGATAAGCTTCATTTCATTATTTGAACTCAATTCCAAAAATATCATTTTATTGCTAAAATTCACATCAGGAGAATATAATATCATTTTATAAGCCAAAATATGCTACAAGGATGATTTGTAGATTAAGCCTCTTTTTCCTTAGAACAATCAATACTACCATAATGAGGGAATTTGCAATACTATTCACAAAAAATATACTCAAGCAACTTTCCCCCAAAATTCAATGAAAACTCATTAATTCCATCTTAGAAACTAATCCAAAGGACCAAAAACGTCCACAACGTCCACAACATCCTTTTTAGGGTTAAACCTCACAACCTAATTGGATGAAAGGGACTATCTCATTTGGTAGTATGGAGGAACAACTCTTAACTCTTAAAGGACCATTTGTCCCTATGGAGGACAACTTTTCATTTGTGTTTAGTTGAAAACGGCATCAATTGTTTCAAGATTTTTTGAAATTAAAAACAAACAAAAACAAACAAACTAATAAGCTTTGTAAAAACATAATTTTTTTTCAATTGATGTCTGGAAACACATGTTATGCTCAACATTTAGGAGACCGGGCAACAAAATTAAATTTCAATCATTTTAATTTTTTGTTTTTAATTTATTTTTCCTATAGATCAAATTTATGTCTACGTGGAAAGTTTTGATTCATTTCAATTGGACAAGTGATGTGAAAGTTATGGGCAATCTTGTTTTTCAAGCAATGTGAGCATCTTCTGAAAAAACTAACTAAGAGGATTCATTTTGGAATGCAATTTCTGCAATTTTTCAAGGAAAAAAAGTTCTATATGGTTTAGATTGCTTGCTAGAACACTCTCACCATTGCGATTAGTGCATTTTAAATCCGACTTAGAGATATTATTTAGTAACTTAAATTTTTCTTCTATCTCATACCTACTTCTACTAAATGAATACTGAGTTGTTGTTTTCCTAAATTTTTTTTCTAAACTCTCAAGTCAATTCCCAACCATAAAGATTTAAACCTCAAAACTTTGTAGTGCAATGAATTTAAGTTTGAAGGTTCAAAGTCAAATAATCTAGTCCCACAACTTGCAAAAACACTTGTTTTTTCTACTTTAATCGTAGATATCTTGCAATCTGTTCGGTTAGAATTTCTGAAATTTATTCCACACATTCTGATACTAGTTAGGTGTAAGATCCTTCGGTTAGATGTGCGAAAACAAGACTTCTCAAATTTTTTCACTCTTTGCAATAGAAAAATAGCAGTTTGGAGTGTTTTTTTGGCAAAAAAAAAAACCCCCTCAATCCAAGAAGTATAAAATAATTGCATGGTAAGATACCTGGTACAGCCCTTCTTGCTGAGTAGGCTTGGGGATAATCAGTTACAACCGTATAGTCTGGACATATACTAGCTTGTACACCACGTGTTCATACATATGTACTGTACACATACACTTTTTTAAACAGAAAATAAATGAAACGTGGCGTACCGGTAGTGGCCCTATCTAATCACATTGTACGCACTGAGGGGACTGTTTATCCCCCCTCTCTCATCACCTCAGTTGCAGCTGGCGTCTTGCTGAGTTGTTGCACTCTAAGTTACAGTTTGTGAGCCAATTTGGTTTTGCACTGAAGTTCTTTCCCAATTCCTTACTTGCATTTGCATTTAGCGCCTTCAAATGTGGTTTGGCTGATTCCGTCTTGGTCACGGGGACTCACGAAGACTGCAGCGTTTGTTTTCAACAAAGTTGTGGTGCTTCTTTCACGCTTTTGCAGAGAGGCGCATTTGGCGGACTAGTTCACTTCGACATTTCTTGGCGATACTTCCTGTTCTTTGCTGTGTAATTTCGGCAATCTCGTGGGGCAGGAGAAACTCCACTTCTTGCAGGAGCTGCGATGCAAATCGCATTCTTCCCCCGCCTGCTCTAGGGTTTCAGGTAAGCGACCTGAGGCCGTTTCTTTGTCTTCAGAAATTAGCGTTATTTATCATCGTGTTGGAATTCTGGGCTTTTCAGTTCTTTTACTCAGTAGGATGAATGCCCGGAGGTGATGGTCTGCTGCCTTTATATTTTACTGCGTCTTCTGCCTTTTTGGCACGAGGTTCATGATTGTCGTGGCTTCTTCAATGTGCTTCCAGTCCCAATTTCGCGGCCGATTCTGAGCGGACGGAGTAGTTAGCGTTTGGTCCGCAGCTCTGTTCCAAGGGTTTTGGATTAAGGGTTTATTCATCAACGCTGTGCTTTCCGGTTTTCCGGCTGTCTGGCGCTCGCTGTTTCTGGGTGATTTGGGGCCGACTTCGTGGTGCGTCTTCGTCAGAGCGGGAACTCACGTTTTTTTCTCGTCCTTCTCTCAGGTGATCCTCGCCGCGCTGCACTACTCTTATTACCGTTGTCATTCCTCTACAGAGTCTTTGGTTTCATTTTCTTCATCAAAGACCATTAGTCCACTTGGCTGATTGTCTCTCTGTCATTACTGTGTGTTACTTGAGACGCTTTTGGGAATCATCGATGGATTCTGGAGTCTTTGGGATGAATATCACAATTCTCTWTTGCCTTTACCCAGTAGTGAATAGCTTAGGTCAGAATGTGTTGGAAATTCCAGGTCTGCCTATTTTATTGTGATGAGACGGAAGAACTCGCCCGACGCATTGCTGCAGAGACCGACTCTGTTGAGCTCAAGTCTATCAGATGGGGGTATGTTTTCATCTTGTGTGCGCCGCTGCTTCCTACATTGATATTCTTGTTCCTTTTTGAGTTTCCTCCTTTTTTTGCATTTCGTGAGCTCGAGAGAGGCACTGTTTGGTTATATTATTGTCTTCACTCTGGAAGAATCAACATGTACACACGGGGATGGGGATTACTACAGTTAAATAGACTTTTTAAAATATAGCTCGACACGTATTGATCTAGTCACTCTGAGGTTGTGTATTCTAATACCCAGTGTGATGTAACAGGACGTTTGCTGATGGTTTTCCCAACCTTTTTGTGCCAAATGCTCATGGAATTCGTGGTCAACACGTGGCCTTTCTAGCATCCTTTAGTTCACCGGCAGTGATTTTTGAGCAGCTCTCAATTATCTATGCCTTGCCTCGCATGTTCGTTGCGTCATTYACTCTGGTACTGCCTTTTTTCCCCACTGGAACGTTGGAGCGCATGGAAGACGAGGGGGACATCGCAACTGCCTTCACCCTGGCAAGAATTATTTCCAACATTCCGATTTCAAGGGGTGGGCCAACCAGCCTTGTTATTTTTGACATCCATGCGCTTCAAGTGAGTACACAGCTAATATTGCATCAATTGCCGTGAAATAGGATAATSCTTTCAAAKCTAGTTTTTTCTGTTGTTGATATATTTGGTGCGAATTGGTGGAGCTTATAAAAACTGCCATTCCTGTGCATATATGAAGTTTGTCTTCTAGTCGAATTTCTGATAGAATATGGAAGTCTCTTTGCTTCTATTGATATGGTCTCCAGAGCTAGCAGTTCCTTCGTATTCTCAAAGGACATATCGTCGTGCTTGATATTCAGTTTGAGAGGCAATGCTTTTCAGGAAAGATTTTACTTTGGTGACAATGTCCTGCCATGCTTTGAAAGTGGTATCCCATTACTCAAGCATCGTCTCCATCAGCTTCCAGACTCTAACAATGTAAGCATTTTCCCTCTCTCTGCATTGTCAAGTGCTTCAATTACGTGTCGTTCGTTTTCTTCTTGTGGAGGTTCATATTTCCAAGGTTTTCTTTGTTGAGTTCACTCTTTATGTTCAAATTTAACATCCCGATAAGTTACAGCTCTGACAGGCGTCCGTCGTTGTGAATGAAAGGTAACCATTGCATTTCCTGACGAGGGTGCTTGGAAACGATTCTACAAGCAACTGCAGCACTTTCCCATGGTATCTCTACTTTTGGATGGAATTTTGGTTCTTGATCTGCAAATTGCATGTGCAGGACGTTAATTTAGTCTTGAGCTTTTGACAAATGCCTAGATTAGTTCCAGGATGTATTTGATTAGAAGTGCTTGGGTTATGTGCAGGTCATTTGTACGAAGGTCAGGGATGGGAACAACCGCATCGTTAAGCTGAAGGAAGGCGACCCAACTGGGCGTCATGTTGTAATTGTGGACGACTTGGTGCAGTCCGGAGGCACTTTGATTGAGTGTCAGGTCGGTCAGCCACATTCCGATCTCTTGTCCCCATCATAACWTATAGCTAATGATTTGGGGGGCACTAGAGTAATCATCAGTACTGAGGCCATATTTCAGTGGCACTTTTTCTAGACTTGTCATTATATCGCAATATTTGGTGSAAAGGCTTTATTTGCTATTGATTCGTTCAATCTTTTTCCTCTGRTAGGGGATGTACTTGTCTTAGTTTTAAGAAGTTGAATCCAGGGAGTGCTCTGTATATGACGATGTTACTTTTTGTGAAAGTATTATGTTTAGACTAAGCTCTTGGCTGATCTCTTGGAGACCCTGCATGTATGACAAGGTTGCAACATTAAATTCTGAACTCTGATTCTGAAAATTGTTTTYGGCTTTGGYTTGGGTGCGTCGTGCAGAAGCTTTTAGCGACCATGGGGGCAAGCAAAGTRAGTGCTTACGTGACTCACGGAGTATTTCCTAAGAGATCATGGGAGCGGTTTTTACACGATAATGGAGGCACGTATTCAACTCTAGCATTGACATTCTTTTAGATGACTGCACAGGTTCACGATGTTAGACCACACAGAAGATATCGTCTGTGGAACCTAGTTTGTAGCATTGTGTGAACTGGGTGGTAAGCTTCTGCATRGTGATTTCCTGGTTGATTAATTTGGTTTTGGKGTTGTGATGCAGAGGGYGCGGCTCATGGGTTTGCTCACTTTTGGCTGACCGACTCATGTGCAAGCACAGTCAAAGATGTGAGGGGGRTAGAACCTTTCGAGGTTCTRAGTCTGGCGGGTTCAATAGCTGTTGCGTTGCACATCTAGGTATATCCCTAAGAAAGTTCTGACCACACTACTGGTTTCATAAATTCTCAATTGACATGATTCTCAACGTCGGAGTTCTTGATTTTGTGTAACATGCATCAATATYAAACCCCAGCTGTTACCTTTCATTRGAKACTTTCATCWCTGTCTTCTCGAGGAAAGCYTTASCTATCGGAGAAATGTGGTGGCGCTTCTTACAGCGGAGTCAAAAAGATTCAATCGAAGCTACTCGTGACTCTTGAGCCTGAACATTCAAATCAACTGAAGGCATACAACTGCTGAAATTTCCATTTCCATTTCTGTCTATGGTAATACCTCGTACTCCGGTTTGAATTACACGACACCATTCTGTTAACTCCTGAAAGATGAAGTGACCTAAATGTGGTTGGTGCCTGTTTTGACCAGGCTCTAGTTTCATCATATAGAAATTTTAAATTGCATTAAATCCCGTGATTCTAACTTGTAAGTCGAAAGTTACAAACAAATTTTTCCTGGAAAATAATAATGGGGCAATAGTGTTAATTGAAACAACCGATTATAATTAGTTGCAGAATGCGGCATCAGGGAGAGAATGCGAGCAGACGGGCTGCAGAATCGTGATTTCTGTGAGTGCAGAATCCATGTAGAGCTCCTAAACCGTTGGGCCATTAGGGTAGTGACTGCTATTTGTCATGTGCAAGCTTTTTCCGCTCTTTGAACCCATAACATGCACTCTTGACAATGAATGCAGTTGTTGTCAAATTCGCAACATAAGGAGCAACATGAACAAATTGAATGCCTTGTGGTTTCTGCTCTTTGAGAGCCTTCATGTGTCATGCATGTATGGAGGCTCAAACTCCTATCGGGCATTTTAGATCGAACCCATGTGAAACAGTGTTGTGCAAAGTCATAAAGGATGAGCTTTTCTTTGGCCACACTACTGTAGTAATCCTAAATTGGCTAACCTTAGGTAAAGGTAAGGTAGACTACTCTTAAAGCGACCATTTAGGGCTGGTCCACTTTTTTTGCAGGTTTCCCTGTGCAGAAATATTTTTAGCTCATATTTCAGAGAAAAAAAAAAAGGATGTGGAACTTAGCACAAGTGGTTTCATTTTTTTTTTCAAGCATTTTTGAATTACATATGAATTTTTAAAGAATTGGGGCATAGGCACCTATTTGTGACCATAGGTCTTCCAAAATCTGTCCACTTGCAACTTGTAAAGAGATGGGAGGAAATGAAAGACAATGAATGGCTCTTGCAATAAAAAAGAGTTTTTTCTTGATTCACTCAATGGTGAATATGGTCCATTTAAGGATCACCTCATATCCATTCTATGCCTATTTATAGGGGTTGTTTCAAGGAGACGGTAGCTTTTAGAGCATCCTACCTTACTGTCACACTTGGTCTTTGGAAAGAGCATGTCTTAAAAGATAATACACCTAGATTAAAATAGTATGCCCATTTCATGGTAGGTCTTACAATCGAGCCACCTCCGGAAATCACGGAAAAGATAATACACCTGGATTGATTGTCTTCTACAAAAAATAATTGTCGTGATGAATTCTTTGGCGGTTCTTCAAGATCACGCAACAACTTTGCAATGGACCCAATGGTATGATTAGAATCCGTTGGGAAGATGCCCACACCATAGTATGCATACTGAACATCGCCATGACCATGAACAATCATACCCGTAACAGCAACAGGCATTTTCATGAAGGAATCTGTCATTTTTGTCTTGTGAGAAAAGTGTGGCGAAGCAGTCTTTGAGTGATCCATTTTATCATGGATAATGCACAACATTTTTTCTGGATATTTCTCGGATATCTCCCGATTTCCGTAGTACAGTTCTCTGTGTGCCCTTTGTCCCACAATGTGGATATTCAGAAGATTGCCCCACTTATCTTGCGACTCCGAAAGTGGAGTGCATGCACTCCTCAATTGCTTATACGTATCGCATTGTCCGCACCTTGCAAATGTGTCCCCACGAGCCTTTGGTGCAAATTCAGGGAAAAAAACACGGCGAATGTTGCTCAAGCCGCTAGACGAAATGGGTTGTAAATTGAAACTTGCATTGGACTCGTTGATTTTTCCTAGTTGGTCACTCCATCGAAAAGTCGAAGGCAAAACCATTGCAGGGGTTTTCTCTCCAAACTCCAATGTCCTTGTTTTGKGTGGCATCTTGTCAGCGTCACCCACAATGAGTGTCCGAAGCGTGGCAGTCGCTTGCACTGTATGCGTACAAGGTTTTTTGGATCCCAAATTCCCATGCGCCTCAGCTTGTTTCCTTGCGTTGGCCTCTCCCTTGTACCTGTAGAAGGTAGCTTTGGCAATTCTATGAATGATCCACCACGCTTGCGGACACACTTCCCTTCCTTTCAAGGTTATCCACTCCTTGCCATGATTGTCCTTGTGGATTTGCCTATGCACCTCCAGTACTGTCTTCTTTCGTTCATAAAATCCATCACGTACATGAAGTTGAGTCCGTATAGCATGGATTTGACCACGTGGGAAAGGTTGGCAGCAATTATGCTGACAACATGATTTCGTAGAGACTTCCATGATTGACTGTGTAGTCAAAAGGGCATCTCTCTTTGGAGGTTCCACAGGTTCTACCCTTTCACGAGTGCTTTCGTACGAGCGAATCCCTTTACGAACTCTTCAACTCAAGGACCTGATGGCCGTGTTGTAAATATGGGTTTGGTCATGATCATACAAGCTGACACCGTTCAGGAACACTCGTTTGATGTCCCACGAGTGCATAGACCACATCCAAGAGGACGGGACTACATCCTCATACAGAGACTCCGCAATTTGAATGGCGACTCTATCGTCACCCATTGGCTTCCCGTCCATGTTGATGACAAGCTCCGGATCGACATTTTGACAGACCCCATTTGCGACGTCATTCCCTGCTTCATCAGTGACGGTGACGGCTTTTCTGACCCACTTCTCGCGTGGGATTCCATCACATACAGCAACACCAGGGGGTAATGTAGGCACTGGATTTTCAAACTCTTCAGGACCATGAAGATCCATTTTGAAGGAGTATAATACTACCGAGAAATCGATATCCTCGAGTCGAAGATAACCTGAAAGAAAACAAAAT
>VACF01001480.1:33476-208057 GCA_006891605.1 Pleurozium schreberi | reverse complement strand
CTTGTGCAAATCCTGGGTCCCATTGCTGTGGCACACGATTTCAGTTCCGAGTTGTCTGCAGATTTGTCGGGGCTTAAATGGCAAATTAAGRATTCCACTACCACAACTGTTTGCACTTCTGTGCTGTTGTTCTGTTATTCTCTGTCATTCATTGCACGCAAAACGTCCGCCGCGTCGTACAAGSGTTAAGGATGATGGGATTAGGTGAGCAAACCTTCAAGTGTCTGCAATACTTGTGGTCACCTTAGGAAGTCTTGGCAAGCATTAAATTAAACCTGTGCATCCAACCTAACTCAAGTCAGCTGATGATGAAGTCCTGCACTTTAATTTCGAGGTTGCAGTGTCCGATTACCAGAAAATATTTGAGGAAGGAACCAGAGTCGGTGAATCTGTGGAGGTGGACAGCATAGTCAATCTCTCAAGATCAGAGGGAGCCCATCTTCCTATCCAAACAGGTCGATCTATGATCTGTCGCCCTCCAGCATCCATTCAAATGATCGACCTCAGGTGTGCTCGCCCACGAATCCCAATGAATTCACGGCAAGCTCTGCATCCTGGTGTTTCTGCAGCCATTTCGACAGATTCCCTGCTTAATTAGAAGATGGGGGTGCCGTCTCACTCTTTGGTGAGAATTCTCCCCACCCACGCAGTCTGCTCTAATAGGCCACTAAAATGAAGCTGTGAAGTTTGAAGTATTTTTGCGATGGTTGAGATCTAATCTTTTTGTGACCTAATCGAAGAACTCGCACGGCTCTCTAAAGTTTGTTTGTTTGTTTGCTCAGGACGAAGAGGGACATCGCATCGCATTGCATCAACTTCATCTGCTGATTTCCGGACAGGCTAAGCCGGTCAATGGCAGTTGCGGGGTCCTCCTTGATGCCTGCACACCATTTGAACCAATTTTTTGGGGAGCAAAATTATCTGTGGAATCATTTAGGGTTTTGGATTGAGGCATGATTGCAAGGGAGTTTTGTTCTTTGAACTGGCTGTCTCTACTTTTGCCACAAAGAGATTCGCTTGGTTTCCAGCGATCAGAAGAGGAGTGTGGGATTCATGTGGTCGTTGTTCACGGGAGGGAAATTAAAGCGAGATCATCAACGAGACACATGTCGTTCATGAAGGAAGACTTGCTTGCCAAGACGCACAAGCTGATGAAGGGCGAGATTATAACTGTCATGAAGTGTGTGCCCACATTGCATTGCAGGTTGGGGTTTAGTATAGGGCAATGCCCAAGGTGGAGGGCATTTCGCAATATAAAGAGCCAACAAGGAGGGCGGAGCTTGACAACGTCCAAATCAACAAAAAACCAACACTTATTTGTTGATTTCGGTACTAGATTCACCATAATAACATGTAGGTGTCAACTTATGAAAGTGTTCAACAAAAACACAACATACATGTGTTAATTTGGGTACTTCTTTTATGTTGATTTGGACAATATATATTTTTTGCCAAAAAAAGCTGACTTTTTTTACATGGAATGGCTAACGACTTATCAAACATGATTTCTATATATAGTTATCCTGTTTTTGGTCCCCTTGACAACTAATAACTGTTTTTGTGCTTGTAACTTTTACACCATTTGTCCAAATTCTATGAAATTCAAAAGAAAAGTACATGRAAATTTTTTTCATTGAAAAAAATTATTCTCTAATTTTAAATCAACCTCCAATTGGATGCACACTATGGTCATTTAGAGGTGTTGGTCCTATTTTTGACCCAAACATGCAAATTTGAAGTTGTAGATTGAAATGCATGGACTTCTTTTCAAGTGGCAAAATCTCTCATAGATATTTTATGAAATAATGTACAATCTAAGTTTCGCATGTCTTCAAAGTGTTGAATCCCTTGCACAAGTGTAAATTACACAATTTATTTTTCCTAAAGATAAATATGGTCAAGAATGAGCATTTTAATACAAGGAAAATTGAATATTTTATTTTTTATTTTTTATTATCTACTAAAATAAAATATCCAAAATGTTTTTTTTCTTGCATTTTTTAAAAGCTCATGACTTTAAGAAATATATTTTTTTTGGTTTAAAGATTTCACACGTATTTTTTAAGCTTTACAAAAAGCTCGTTATACTAAAAAATGTTTTGTTTCAAAAGTCACAATTTTGATACAACAAAGACACTCAACCCACCCTCGGCAGCCGATACTGAACCCGACCCTAGTAGCCCGTTACTAAACCCGACCCCGATGCAATACCCATCACATCCCACTTAGCATGTTAAAACGAATCCCCCCCCTATGCAATACCCATCACGTCGCACTTAGCATGTTAAAACTAATTCCTGGACTCCCCCCATGCAATACCCATCACGTCCCACTTAACATGTTAAAAGTAATCCCTGGACTCCCCCTGTGCAATACCCATCACGTCCCACTTAGCATGTTAAAACTAATCCCTGGACCTTCCATGCAATACCCGTGTGTTAAAGGCTCTTGGAAAAAGCCTCAAATACACTAAATCTTAGAAAAGATGAGAAGAGTAGAATTTCATACAAAAAATAAATAAGAAAGCCATAAAATCTACGTGGAGTTAAGCAAGTTGGGCCCTTTAATTTCTCCAAAATAAACCTAGTGGTTTGGGACTTTGGGTAACATAAATATTTTAGGAAAGTACATATGAATGAATTTTTTTTTTTATCCTTGAATTTATCACACAAGTAGAAGATGAGAAATATCTTAAAAGTGAAACGATTTTCATAACTTTTGACTACATGGTGAAAAAATTAGTGAATGATATGTAATTTGTTTTCCAACTTCACCGACTTAGGACTTCCACACCACATAGAAATAATTATTTTTCAAATTCCTTTGGACAGTAGCTACAAGTCTACTAAGAGACCATTCTCTCCAAATTTCAGCTCAAAATTTGTTTTTTTGAGTACGAACGGAGCTAAAAACCCCAAAATCACCCATTTCGAGAAATATCGGGGCTGTTTAAAAATAGTAAATTATTTTTGAAAATTTCTCAAAAATCAGGAAAGGTATATAATGGTTATAATTAGCTTCTCTAGAAATTTTGACTCATTTGGAGCTAAAACATAGAAGTTATGGCCAAAAAATCTAAGGTGTGACGAAACGCAACAAATAGTACAGGTGTTTCTTGCAATCACCCAACAGACACTTTAAGTGTGAATGAAATGGGTGTTGTAATATTGTAGGAGAGAGACAAGCATATCATACTTCATGGGAGTCTCACCAAGCACAATGCTTATGGGATAATGTCCTCAGCAAAGAGTGAAGATGGGAATCATTGGGATCTTAGTACTTGGGCGTTCTCTCACTAAATATTGCTTAGATGTTGGTGAGAAAACTATCTCTTGCCAAAAGTTGCTTTTGTTGAGGCACACACTGCTTTATTCCTATAAGCACCACAAACGTTGCTACTAAACGTTGCAAACCCCCCCTTATTCTAGTACCCCTTATTCTAGTAGTGGAATAAATTTGTGCAAAATACATATGCTGGAGCTCATTTACCCAAATCATAAGTTGAGGAGATGCCTACGTGGAAAGCCAAACTAGTCTCGGATGGCCTCCAACGATTATTAAGTAACATACTGCAAGATAATTATATGATCATAGCAACCAAGAACAGTTCTTGCCGAATGCTAAACCACCAAAACCAAGAGAAGACTAAGCCGAGGGCCCACTTGCCCACCTGCATTCCATAAGGCCAAATTGCATCACATGAATGTAGTTGTGTGAAAAACTTCACATGGAAATGGGAGACGTGAAGAGAAATGTGAAGAGAAACTGGTCCCTATTCAACATGCTTGAGATTTTTGGCCGCCGGGGGTGCCTCCTCCATTTGATAATTATCTGTTGATCAAGCTAAGTACTTGCCCAACTTGCCCAACCACTTGAACATTAATACATTCTTTCTGATGCAGGTCACAAATGCAAACAACGGCTCCATCTGGAGCAGCTGAGACGGAGAGCGTCGAATGGCCGGTCCTGCAGCGGAAGAAGGTGATGCCGGGACACCCGAAATCTCCACTGAAATTCGAAATTGCTCAGATTAATTAAGGCTCATGACATGATTGGCGAAATTTGGATGTACAGGCTGACTGTTCGCAAATTGATGTTCCCTTTGTTTCTGAAAAAGATTCATGTTTCCTTTACAAAAGAAACCGGGTCTTTAACAGAAACAGAGATATTATTGGATTCCGATCCGCCAAAGAATGCAGAAGTCAGAAGGCTGTAGAGATGCAACAGCCATGAGGCGGGAGGAAATTAAAGTCAGAATTCCAGAAACCTCCAAATGCTGGATCATACGTTAAGTATCCCTTTTCACGTACCCAGGCTCCTGGTTGTGAAGTGAAATTGAAACTAAGGCTGCTTCCAGATAATATTTGGTTCGAATAACGTACTTCGCATTCATCCAAGGAATGGAACTGCATTGRTGGAGTATCAACACGGCAAGMAAAAYTCTTTAAGGACCAATGTGATGATTCAAATGAGACACGTTTCATACAGTCTAATAAATACTGATGTAAAGGTTCTCAAAAGTTGATTCGGGCCCGCGTTAATCCAGTAAATAATCCACGTGCACCTACCTTCTTAGACTATTTTCAAGTAACTCTTCCGAGTTACTCACTTATTCTATTATGCTTTGGGCGTCTCTGTCCAACGAGCCTCGATCCGAGAGTCCATACGATCGAAGCATATTTGGTATCCTACAACTTACTCGTTCTGGGAGTCCAAACGATCGAGGCAATTATCCATCGATCACGGACAGCAGCCGGCCAGCCATCGTGTGTGGCCTGCCCTTCAGGGACTGCGTCAATTGCGCGTAAACAAGTATTTATATTGGATCATGCCAAGGGAAAATCATTTAAATTACAAAGCACCTGCAGCACCTGCACTTGTCGACAGATTTTTCAGAACCTTACGTACCGTAACTTCCCCTTCAGCGCCCCCACTCATCAGACCTTGTTCATCGTGTGGCCTGGATTGGCAGGACTGGATCAACTGCGCGTCCTCCAGTAGCTCCATTTGGGAGGAACTGCCATGTTCATTCATTGTCAGCAGGCCGGATGTCCCTCCCTGAACTTGGTCCAGGTTGTCTGCAACTTGGGCGCCTTTGCATCCGTCCAATTTCGTTGACACAGTCTGGGCCAGGTTGAGTGCTGGCTTCTTCCTCATACAAAGACACGTAATTTTAATAATATATTTGGATGGGAGGATAAGCACGACGCTGTAAACAAGGATATTTGCGTTGCGGAGTCCGCTTCAAACAGCAAAAGATCTTGGTATTCAAGGTCGTGTTACCATTGGAAGGTTTTGGGATGAATTACTACTATTGAAGGTACTCATCCTCCATCAGTATGGGATCTAAATATTACTGTCTTCAGGCTCTAATTTGTGTAATCTTTGAGTTTTTTCTTTCCTCATTACTTGTTAGCTGGTGGTCATATAAATTTATTCATAACTTTTGATTGGAGACTTAAAATTGCAAACGGGTTTTTGGAGATGAAAGATACTTTGATTTAGAAACTTTTCTTAGGTCAAAGATTTTTAAAAAAAGTTGTTCTTCTATTACTAAATGGCCTTTGAAGTCTGCTGACTTTGAAAAATACTGAAAAAACCCCACATAAACTAGATAAATAAATAAGTATTCCACACATGCACATGTGGGTGAGTGTGTGGTGTAATGGTTTGAACCTTCCACCCTAAGTAAAAGGTGCAAGGTTCAAACCTTGCTAGCGCCCCATTTGCCATGTGCACACCTAGGTGGCTTGCCCGTGTGGAGGGGTCTAGGAGGCTTGCCATGTGGTGGGTACCTGATGTGGCATGCTGATTTGGCAATGTGCCATGTGGCATGCATAATTGCTGCCGTGTGGCATTATTTTATAAAAAAAAAAAAAAAAAGTTGATCCAATTAACAAAAAAATCAACACTTTTGTGTTAAAAAGTACCCGAATGAACACATCCAAATCAACAAAAAAAAATCAGCACTTTTGTGTTGATTTTTGTTAATTTGGTCATTGTTTTTTTCTACTAGTGTTGCTACATTCTCAATTCACTACATTTCCCATTTACTGCATTCTTTGTTTACTACATTCTCAATTCACTACATTTTTTATTTCCTATGCTCCCAATTTACTACATTTTCCATTCACTACATTTGTCATTTTACTACTTTTGAAATGTAGAGATGGTAGTGCATTCACTACATTCTGTCTTTTACTACTTTAGTCTTAAGTACTTAGGAAAATAGGTAGTAAAATGCCCTGTTTTCCTAGGTAGTAAAACGAAATAATCTCCCTGTGCAATAGTTTTTTCTTCATCGACCTCTTTTGCAAAGATCCATTTGTAGTTACCTACGACTGCACGGAGGGCAGGAGACCGTTTGAGAACCTCTTCTTGTCTTTCTTAGCAATCACTTCTGATAACTATTAAGGGAGAGATTAGGAATGTTGTATATTCGGAAGGTCCCTTGACTTCCTTAGCTCGTGACTTTGCTATGATGTAGTTTGTACTTTGTAGGCTGAATTTGGAGGGTGATTGCAAGAAACGCTTGTCCTATTTTCTGTCACACTATCATGAAAAAAGTTGTTTTTGTCTATAACACTTGCAAAAATGCTCGAAAGAACAAGAAATTTGGAAGCAAGCTTTCTAATGGTATGAAAAATAAACACAATTTTTTTCAATTTTAGTAAAATTACATAAATGACCAGAATTGATTTTTTCAAGTTTGATAATATGTCACACTTGCAGTTCTGGTGGTTTCTAGTACTATTGTGTACCCATTTTTAAAAGTTAGGTCATGAAACTTCATGGAGTGCTTCATATTGTGGAAATATAACTTTGTAGGAGAGGGATTTTTGATTGCCTTTTGCAAGTGAGTTCTAGATAGGCCAAAAGTGAACACCATTTGCAATGAATATTTGAATGATGAAAAAGGATTTTGGTGGATTTTTCTTATGACTAGCCAACCACATAAGGTTGTTGAAAATGGACAATTTTTATTTTATTTTTGAAAATTTTATCCTATTTTTTACTAATTAAAATATCAAAGTATGTATTTTCTTGAGACTTGGCACTTTTCAAGTTCTCGTACTTGGACCCAGGGCTGATTTTTTACAAAGTTTTTGCCCGTCCACGTCCAAAAACCTTGAATTGAAAGGCAAAAAAAATTGTAACCCGTCCCAAAACCGGTAACCTCAAAATCAACCCGTCCATGGAAAGGTTAAAAAAAAAAAAAAAAACCGTCCTAAAACCAGTTGGGAATTGAAAATACCCGTCCTGTAAGGAGTAACTTGTAGAGGAGAGTTATGGTGATTCCTATGAGCACTGCAATATGTGAGGGTTTTTTCTAAACAAAACTTGATCAAAAGTCATCTACGTATTAGCTTGAAGTTGGAGACTTTAGATGCTTTGATGCGCATTTCATGTGCAAATATTCCAGTTGAAAATATCAATTGGAATGCAGTGATGCTTGTTTAGAGAAACATGAAGGATAGGAGAATTCATCCACTTGTTTGAAGGGTAAGTTGCTTTTTAAAAAAAAAAATTGAACATGTTTATATAAACTAAATTTTTATTCAATTGCTAAGTTTACCTTCAATTTAAATCTTTGACATTGTGTTAAAAAGGTTCTAAATTTTGTGATTGATGAATCAATGTGTGCAAGTGGATTGAGCACTTGAAGATTGGTATTTTGATTAGGTATTAGTGGTTTGACTCCATTATGCTTATATTCACATGTCATATGACATAATGTAATTGATATTTGCACCTTATTTTTTGGAAAAAATTATCAAAAAAATTATTTATTTTTAGAACCCGTCCAAAGTGAATTTGACACGTCCAAAAACCGGTTCATTTTCTGAGAACCCATCCACTGGAAATGTTTTTTTTTTATGAACATGTCCCTGGACATGTTAGGGACCTTGTGAAAAATCACCACTGCTTGGACCCTTTTCCTTCCTAGGGTATCTTCTTCTTAAAGGAACATACATTAGTCATATTTTTTTTTTAAATTCAAGAATTATTTTTTAAATTTTAAAGTACTCCTGAAAAAATCAACCAAACGCAACAAAATTGACAGATGTTTCTTGCAATCACCCTAGACTTCCTTAGCTCGTGACGTAGTTTGTAGGCTGAATTTGGAACCAGAACGCCCTGTTTTGAGGCCTTTGTTCCAGTTCTTTTTCTTCGTTGCATTCCGAAGTCCAAATGCAGCTCCATGGGCACTGCTGCGATTTCGGTGTCGTACGCCCTTTTTAGGCCTTTCCGATTTCTTGCTGTTCCCATCGGTGGCGTTTGACTGGTATCCTTTTCCAAAGCGTTTTTGAACCTGGTGGTCGGGATACGAAATGGATCTCACTGGTGAGGTAAGACTCTTTCCACTTCGGAGCGGTTTCCCCTTCTTCTTTCTCTCAAGTGTGGAGAGCTTATTTCCCGTTGCGTTTGTTAATTTGGTCGTTTTCAAATGAAGTTTTTGTTTCCTTGAGTCGTTCGTTGGATTCTTTGGGACACGATTTTTGAAGGGACTCGTGTATTGGGTGCTGAAATGCTTGGGTTGTTTGAACAGGAATGTATAATGGTTTAGTGATCAGTTGCAGGATCAATACACTGTCTATGGTGGGCTTACTTGAGGAGAGGTCTGCTTCCTGAACGCTGTAGTATGGTATCCAGCTGACCTGAGGTGGTGAGCATTCATTCCGTTGATCTGGGGAGTGCATGTATGTGCATTGTTCCGCAGTTGGTTGCTGCGTYTTAATTGCAAGAGGCAAGCAGTTTCGTCTTACAGATGGCGGAGTTTTGTTTCTGGGTATCTTCGCCAAGCTCACGATGGTTCTTTTCTGCCGTCCGGCGGAGGACCAATTATTCATTGCTCCTATTTGTTTGATGAGCTTGCATCCATGACATTGGTGGGTGTTTGCTTTGCTGGATTACAAACGGTTTGATGGATTACTGTTTTAGCGATGCAGATGGTGCTGGCATTGTATCAGGTGAGCTCTTTTTCCAGGAGATTGTTTCTCTACTGAATCCATCATGAACTGTTTAGCCGTTCAGTAACTGTTATGTCAGTAACCATTCAAATGTCTATTTGTAGGTGCACCTACAAGGTAGGTGGTCTCTTAGCTGACCATTTACCCGCTGTTCTTTGTTTTGGTGGGTTTAGACCTGAAAAAACATTTTTCAGTCACTTTTACCAGAAGAAAATGGAATTCTGAAGTAAGAGCACCGACTTCAAAATTTGAAGATCTCTGAATTATTAGCTAATTATGAATTATCAAAGTCGGAGGCCTCTACATTTGTTCAAAGGTGGGTCTCAGGGTCTGGAAAAATTCAGAGTAAATTGGATCATTCAAGGAAACTGAAGGAAGCAAAAAATAGTCCAAAAAATCGCCTGTGAGTTCAATGAAAACACCCCAATTGTAGATGAACCCAAATGTAACATGGGCCGTTATGTGATAACTAAGAAACGATCTAAATTTGAACGCAAGTGGGCACAAAGTAGACAAGTGGGGTTCCGTGAAGCTATCACTTTTCTGAGAAGTGGCCAATCACTTGTGCATGATCTAAGCTTACAATGTGTTGCTAAGCTTTGGGGTCATGGGATGTTTATTTCTATGTCTACTTTGGTGGTGGTCTAATGTTCATAGTAGGTGCATCTATGTAGTTCTTTCCAAAAAGCTTGTTTTAAAGTGATACAAGCTTGTAAAATCATGAAACAAATTTTGTTGGTTTTCTAAACCATTTCCAGCAGGCTCAAACCATTTTTCTCTCTACTCACCCTCAAGATCAAGAGACTCAGGGTAAGTGTCACATTTCAGTGCATTTACCTTAGTCCAACACATGTTCAAATGTTTCAGCAAGGAGACCTTCACAAGTGGCAGCTTTCACTTCATTCTTTACTTAGCCGTAAGTTAATTCCACACTTTTTGTCCACTTCAACTTTATTCATTATTCGTCCAGTATGTGCACAACATCCCCACACCAGTATCCTTTTAATATCCCTAGTCCAATCATGCACACCAGGCGTGCAACAAATTATTTCTTGGTTCCTCGTTTTTCAATGCCACCAAACCTGTGGTTTTAAGCTTAACTGTTACAAAGATTTATGGGCTCTACGGGATTTTCTTTCGAGCCAGAGAAAGATGAAAATGAGCATTTCAAATCTCCAACCACTGAATAAACCTGTGCCGAATATACGTGTTGGAGTTCGTTTAGCCAAACCATAAGTTATAATGCAGAAAGCCAAACTCGTCTCGGATGGCCGCCCAACAATTAATTCTTAACTTACTGGAGGAGAATGGCAGCATCCTTGCGATGAAGAGCAGTTCTTGGCCAGTGCGAAACCACCAAAACCAAGACAAGCTAAGCCGAGGGCCCACTTCCCCACCTGCATTCCATAATGCAAGATTGAAGTACATACATGAATATAAATATAAGTGTGAAAAGCGTCACATGGAAATGGAAATGGGAGACGGTCCATGTGAAGAGAAACTGGCCCCAGCGTGCTTGAATTTTCTGGCCGCCGGGGGTGCCTCCTCCATTTGATAATTATCTGTTGATCGAGCTAAGTACATGCCCAAGTAGCCCAACCACTTGAACATTAATTAATTAATTCTGATGCAGGTCACAAACGCAAACAACGGCTCCATTTGGAGCAGCTGAGACGGAGAGCGTCGAATGGCCGGACCTGCAGCGGACGAAGGTGAAGCCGGGACACCCGAAATCTCCACTGAAATTCGAAATTGCTCAGATTAATTAAGGCTCATGACACTAGTGGCGAAATTTGGATGTACAGGCTGAGTGTTCGCAAATTGATCTTCCCTCTGTTTCTTGAAAAAAGAACCGTCAGAGTT
This sequence comes from Pleurozium schreberi, assembly GCA_006891605.1. NCBI lineage: Eukaryota > Viridiplantae > Streptophyta > Bryopsida > Hypnales > Hylocomiaceae > Pleurozium > Pleurozium schreberi. Next base: position 197,222 of record VACF01001480.1, on the reverse strand, counting down.
TCCTTTACAAAAGAAACCGGGTCTTTAACAGAAACAGAGATATTATTGGAATGGATTCCGATCCGCCAAAGAATGCAGAAGTCAGAAGGCTCTAGAGATGCAACATACATGAGGCGGGAAGAAACTAAAGTCAGAATTCCAGAAGCCTCCAAATGATTGATCATACGTTAAGTATCCCTTTTCACGTACCCAGGCTCATCATTGTGAAGTGAAATTGAAACTAAGACTGCTTCTTCCAGATAATATTTGGTTCAAATAACGTACTTGGCATTCATCCAAGGAATGGAACTGCATTGATGGAGTATCAACACGGCAAGAAAAACTCTTTAAGGACCACTGTGATGATTCAAATGCGACACGTTTCATACAGTCTAATAATATTATGAAAATACTGATGTAAAGGATCTCAAAAACTGATTCGGGCCCGGGTTAATCCAGTAAGTAATCCACGTGCACCTACCGTCTTTGACTATTTTCACTTCTTCTATTATGCTTTGGGCGTCTCCGTCCAACGAGCCTCGATCGCATTGCCTTCGTTCCGAGAGTCCATACGATCGAGCATATTTGGTATCCTACAACTTACTCGTTCCGGGAGTCCAAACGATCGAGGCAATTATCCATCGATCACGGACAGCAGCCGGCCAGCCATCTTGCGCGGCCGGCCTTGCAGGGACTGCGTCAATTGCATGACCATTAAACCATGACATTATTTATTTTGTATTGGGTCATGCCAAGGGAAAATCATTTAAAATACAAAGCACATGCAGCACCTGCACTTGTCGACAGAAGTTTCAGAACCTCACGTACCGTAGCTTCCCCACTCATCAGACCTTGTTCATCGTGTGGCCTGGATTGCCAGGACTGGATCAACTGTGCGTCCTAGAGTAGCTCCATTTGGGAGGAACTGCCATGTTCATTCCTTGTCAGCAGGCCGGACGTCCCTCCCTGAACTTGGTCCAGGTTGTCTGCAACTCGGGCGCCTTTGCATCCGTCCAATTTCGTTGACGCGGTCTGGTCCAGGTTGAGTGCTGGCTTCTTCCTCATACAAAGACGACACGTAATTTTATATTTGGATGGGAGGATAAGCACGACGCTACTGTCCGGTGCGTACAGACTTACTTAGTCCAAGTGTTTCTCCACTTGCACAGCACTCCACAGTCCACACGTCACCACCGTGCCGACTGTGACTGGCAATGAGTGCGTAGGATTCCCGGTCACTCTCGCCAAGAGAGAGGGAGTTGTCATCACCCACTTCGTTGCAATAAAGAATTCCATTCACAGGCCAGTGTACAAGCTCGCTTGTGTTGCACGGAGCAATAGAAAGATGTAGGACTGCTCTTGATACGTGATCTCAAGTTTGCAAGAAAGACCGGTCTCAGACTTCCACCTTAACACTCATCACCTGGAATACCAGCAGGAATTACTCGGATCGGCGAGGCCAGTGTCCTGTTCTGTACATTCAGCGAAGGAGCGGGATCCCCACCGCTGCGACTACCGTGAAGAGTCCACCTGTAGAGCTCCACTAAGCTCTAATGCTACATGCCAGTCTTGGAGAGCCCAAGTAGCACGGCGTTCTGCGGTTTGTCTCGGGAGTTTCTGGTGGACAGGCTTGCCCCTCGCGAGTGCTTTGCTGCCCCGAGCTCTGTTAATTATTGTGTGGAGGAGTTGCTCTTCTTCACACGAGAGCAAGTGCGTACCTTGAGAGAGATCTTTTGGCAGGATCCACGACGGACGAAGATTTCTTGCACGGCTAGGCGAGCTTGATTCCCCTATCCATTCGACCGACCACAGCGTCCCCTGCAGGAAGGTTCGCTTCCTTTCCCTCCGAGTTTGCCTGATTCTGTAGAGCGCAGCTAGGAAGGGTAGTTCCGGTAGTCTTCCCTCTCCTTCGCTCGCAAGCACATGCATGATGACGAGCTTGTTGCTAAGACTTGGAAGTGTCCTTTTGGTAGAGATGAAGGGAGGCTCGTGACGATCTGACCAGCTTTCTTACGTGTTTCCAACAGGACGCGGGAGACTGAGGTCCTTACCTTGAATCTTATGAGAGATTGAGAGAGATTGTGAGCGTCAGACTGCGGATCGGAGGGGAGGACGACACAAGCTTCCGTATATGCTTGCGAGCCTCGATCGCCCTCTTCTGATCATCGCAGCTAGCTTGTGTTTGTTTGTGAGATTGTGCATTGCCGGTGCATCGATCGAGGTGAGTTAATCAGGATGTTAATCAAGATGCGAAGGATGCTGTCTTTCCTGGTGTGGCTGTTGAGCTTCTGGACTTGGAAAGAGTTTTTCCTTCGTTGGCTTCGCAGCCGTGCCTCCCATCCTGCCAGCAAATCATTCGCAGTTTCTTTCTTCTTATCAATTTTTCCAAGCATGAATATGAAATAGTTTGTGTTGAAAGTTTTACATGTATCCCAACTTATTTCTTCATCGTATTCTGGATAATTGCAAGATTTAGGATGTACATGATTTGACTTGCGTCAAAAATTTATAAGATGAAACCCAATCATTTGGGAAGAGTAGAAAATACTTCTTTTCAATATCCAAGCATCATGATCTTGCAATGGGTAAGGTTTGTTATTCTAAAATTTAGGAGGGTGCACCCAAACATGTTACTAAAAGATCTTACACTTCTATTTGTTCAAAAATAAATATGAATGAAGATTCTAGCCTTGCTTTGCAGACCAATATTTTTGACGAAGTTTTGCGCCTCTAAACATGAACAAAGTAGAGGAGTTCTTCAAGAGTTAAGCATCAATCATACTCTTCGCACAAATGTTTGATTTATATGATTCGCAGTACATATCACAAGAGTAATAAGTGTTTCCAGTCTGCAGCATTCATGGGGCAATTGAAATGTAATATATTTAGGTTTTTGGTTGAATGAATTTGAGTATGTGTAGAAAGCTTTTATATGATTCCATTTTGCTTAATGAAATGATACAAAGATTTTTGTTTTGTGGGCAAGAATCACACATTAAGGTAGCATCACCCATACTTAAGGTAGCATCACCCATTAAAGGCCATATTTGTTATATTGAGACTTTTTGTAATTTCTTTTCTATATTCGACTGGAAGATAAACCGCTTTATCTCTTTACTAGTATTCTTTTATAACTAGCTAACAACAACTTTTAGAATCTTATTATAAAATCACTATTTGAGCATTGTTTGTTTTTGGCTTCAATCATTGCATTTTTTTAAATGAATTTTTCAGTAACTAGTATTTTGTCTCAAAATCTGCAAGAAGACTCGATATACAAATATGGCCTTATAACCATCATTGTGCCCATAGTTTGACTATAGAGTTACCTCAAATTGTCTCCAAAAGTAGCTTGCAACTGTCCCCATGCTTAATTGTAGTTCAACTTGGTGGGCTCTATTTGTTTAAGGTTTTGGTCCTAGAACCAAAGTAACTCTACTAGAGTGCGGTTTGGGGCACCCTAGGAAGTTCTATATCAAAAAGTCATAGAAATTAAATGCCTTATCTAAATATTATGTTTTCTTTCATTTGTGATTTTCAATTGCTAAAACTATAAAATATTTTTTCTAGAAAAAGTGCCTCCAACTATGCTAAATTGCTGAATTTGATGGTTATGGGTGCTTCTATCTTATCAAAAAAATAAAGTTGAATCATTCCTTTGACGAAATATTTCACTTGAAGGTTTGGTGTACAAAATAAAATGCATAAGACAATAGTTGCTTAAGAAAGCATCCTCATTCCTTGCATCATTGATATTTTTCAATCTCATTTCAAAATTATTGACAAGTTGTGTGGCCTTCTCTACATTATTCATGTCCTTCTCTTCATAATTTAATGGAAATGAGGAGCATAGGGATTCTATTTCCTTGATGTTAAATCTTCTTATGCGTCTTCTACACGTATTTCAAATGTGTTACAAGAACAACACTAGTTGTTGAGTCTACTCATTTGGAAATGTATCAAAGTTTGAAATACAAAACCTAAACTTTGCAAAGATGAATGGAAATCCTCTATACGATGTTTCAACTTCATGATCTTGCAACAAAAAGGTTGAAGATGTATGTATTCCAAATTCATGATTGAAGTGATCTTCACCATAGTGTATCACCAATAGAAATGACACAAAAACATGGATTTAGGAATGCTTTGGCAACTAAGGTTTGTATTGAATTTTGAACGTCGCCATAACTTAGAACTTCAAGGGGATACTAGACATCTTCAATTATATCATGTCAGTAGTGCAATACATGTCTGATTTTGTATTCAAATCTAAGCTTTTTTTATGATGTTTTACTTTTGTACAGGTAAAACCAGATTGCGAATGTCCATGAAGGAATTGGACGAATTTCAAGGGAAAGACAAAATTCAAAAACGTTCAAAATTTCGAGAAATAATAAAAAAAAACTTCAAAACTTCAAAAGATCCCAAAGTGTTCACCAAAGACCTTACACTTGAACGTACACATGGCATTGAAGTTGATAGTGTTCAATGTGATGGCATTGGCATCACCATCTGGGACATGGCAGGGCAAACCGACTATCATTCTTTCCATGAGTTGGTCATGCCAAATCTATCAGCCGATGGAAGTTGTTCATTGTTTTTGCTCATGTGTGATCCCATGGAACAATCCACTTCCTCCAAAGGACGTAAACCCTCAAAAATAAAAGATGAACTTGAAACTTGGTTGCGATTCATTGCTTCCAATACAAGGCGATCGCTTAAATTTCCTCCGCATGTGTCCATAGTCATGACGCACTTTGACTATTGGAAGGATAATCATGCATTTGCAACACGCATTGACGAAGTGGTTTCTGAATTGAAATCTCAATTTGAAGAGGTCCTCGAGTTTGATGGAGATAAGTCCACATTCAAGGTGGATGGTAGAGATGTATCTCATGCTCGTGGTGTGTTTGATTTCATCCAATCGCACTTGAAGCAATTGTTGGAGAGATTGCCCAAGACTATACGTGCATGTGAAGAAGTACAACGTTTGGTGGCATTGTGGAATGCGGACAAATCAAAACAACCGTTGTTGAAATGGGACGAGTTTTGTGAAGGCATGTGCAAGGAAGTGGAGGAGTTGAATGATGTGGATGAGAAGCTTGCTAAAAGGCGGAAAGAGTTTGTAGCTATATCGTTGAACGATGGAGGGCACATCATCTACAATGAGCTGGGAGGAGTTGTGATTACAAACCCCCATTGGTTTTGTCACAACATCATTGGAGAATTCCTACACCGATGTAAAATTGAAGGTCCCCAATTGGAAATGGTTTCTCCAAATGGGATCATATCACTTGACCATGTGAAGTGTCTTCTATTGGATCTTATTGAAGGCCAAGGAGACATGGAGAAGCAATTTGATGACATCTTGAGCATGATGATCAAACTCCACATATGCTATGAGCAAGATGCCCATCACGTTATGATTCCATCAACTTTAAAAAGTGAATTCAATCCCTTGAGTTGGTTGAGGCATGATGAAGTAGGAAGCTTCGCATATGTTGGAAGAAGGTTGGTGTGCAAGGATACAATCAAAACGATGTTGACTCCTGGCTTCTTTACACGTCTTCAGGTGAATTTTGAGATGTTATTATATTTTGATGTTTCATATTCAACAACTTTTTGTGTTTACATGTTTCCAAATGACTTGTTATTATGTATTATTAATCTAGTGTAAAACAATAAGGATTCTATTATGCTACAATAATAATCTAGCTAATTATAACAAACTTGGACATTTTTGGATGATTGGGTTGAAATGTGCTAGATTTCTAATATTGATTTAGTAGAAACATTTGCTACATCCATTTTTTATTTCATTTGCTTTGAAGTCAAATCATGGAGTGCATCAAATAGACATCTCGGATTCAACATTGCGTACAAGCTCTAAGAACTACAATTCATTTGTTGCCATGTTGTGTAGGTTTCTTTCTTCAAAAGGCTCCAAAGCAAAAATACTCAAGGCACGTATAAGGTATTTCAAGACGCTATTACATTCATAAGCAAGGGAATTGAAGCCATTCTTCAATTCAATGATGGTGGTATTGACATCCTTTTACGATCCCATCAACATCAAGACAATGTGATAGAATTCCTTGAATTTGGAATACTCATGCACATCAAAGACCTTCAAAGCGATCCCACATTGGGTTGTCCCGGAGTCCTTCTCAGGTGGCAAACCAAAAAGGTTGTGTGGTCAATTGTGGAACGGAACATACAAAGAGGTTTTTTGCTATGCTATTTTGGGGATTGAAGATAGCCACCATATTGACAAAGATTGGTGCACATGTTGCTTGTGGGATGGGTGCCATGGTCCCCGATTTTAGTGATGGTGGTAGTTATACAGCCTTGATTCTTGACACTTCTGGGCTTTTGGATTATCAAATTCCTCCAACAATTGTGGAATCCTTTCCAGATGATTTGAAAAGCCAATTGAGGATTTGGATTGATGACGGATCGAAGGTTGAAGTACAAAGGTGGTTGAGAGATTTTTTGGAGCCGCTATGTCGAAGTAGGAAGGAATTTTGTGATAAATTTCAATTGAAGAAGGTTCGATATAGAGAAGTGAGTGGATTGATAGCTTGGATTTGTGATGATTGCATTTCAAGGGATCGAAATGAAATCGATGAAAATTTGCTATAAAGTGCTAGCAAGGGGGATGTAGATATTGCATTGAGAATATGATGTGGATCATGATGTAGACATCGCCAATTGACTTTATTATATAATTGTAAATGACAAGTGATTTTTGTTTTTATGATATCATGATTATCATCTGAGTTTATTAGACGCTTTTGAAGTATGCTAGTTCTTATTGAAATTRTATTTCTCTTTGGATGGACTTATATACATTTATGAGGCTCAATTTTATGTGACCAYTTCTTTGGCAACCTCTTTCAATAAATTAATTCTAAAGCATTGGGTATGTAGTTGGACTATCATGTCTGAAAGAGTTTCACTCTCATGGAGTAGATTTCAATCTTTTAATGATCAATCATATCTCGATTATAGTATGAAAATACGTTTTGTGTATGTTTTATGCAAGTTGCAATTTGCATTGCAAATACAATTCACTTATACAAAATTGCACATCCATGAAATTGAAGGACTATGTACTTTTGGTATCAAATGTACTTCTTGTATTTTCATGAGATTGGAAGGGGGACAATTAWAAAGATCAAATAAATTACATAAGTTTAGAAAGAGGTTCAATTTAAATAACCTATTGTAGGTAAAACTATAAATAATTGATCTGCATAATTGAAGTTTTTAGAATGCAACACATCATATGTGAAAATAGACACAAGCTTCTAGAGTTGTTTGATCATATTGAAGGGATTTGGTTGATGTTCTCCCATTTTGTTGGCAAGGCTATATAGATTCAAATCTAGATGTTCTATGGATGAATGAAGAATAGATTGAAGTAAAGTCTTCTAAATGGAGATCCATTTTGCAATGTTTGCTTTGCATTTTGATGAATCCATTTGGCAATTCCTTCTCTTTCAAGTAAGACTATAAGAGTGATTCAAAGTCTAAATAAGAAATTGGAAATGCCTGTCATGATTGTAGTAATAGACCTCAAGCTATAATGTCTTTAAGGGATGACATAGTCACATAGCCTCAATTCTTTCATTTTAATTGATTTTTATTTGAATGCATTCGAGTCTTTAATTGTAGTTGTGGGAAGTGTTGAGTGGAGTATTAACTAGTGGGAGCATCCAAGAAAAAGGATACAAGATGAGAGGGAACAAAAGTGGAAGAAATGAATTGCTTGGCTAATTGAAATTATATTATCTTTTATTGACGTATTCTTGAATTGGTCGAAATGTGAAATTTGGTTTGAAAAACTAGATGGATTGTGGTTTTCAGGCCATTGAACACTAAAAAGATTTGATCTTAAAACTAGTGTTACATAGGTGCTAGGTCACTTTGGCCCCTACTCCTAATATATAGCCTTTACAACCTATTTTTAGCTCTCCACCTACATGATTGCTCAATTATTGAGTTTTTGTAGTCCTAGCTCACATCATAATTGTAGGCCACTTGGGTAGAATAGAAATCTAAAAAATGATGCCAAACAATTGAAATGATTATTTTTTGAAGAATATAGCAAAAAAAAGCTATATTCTGCATCTACTTAACCTTATTTTTCAAATTTAAATAAATATTTTAGCACATAGGTGTCCAACTTGCCCTTTAGTTACATTTTTATAAAGCGTCCTTGAGGATAAAACACAACCGTAGCTCTCTAGCAACTTTCAGCACGTTAAAGGATTATATAGGCAATTGTACTCCATGGTAATTATACACAATGTCACAATCCTCTCATGCATGCATTGTTGGGTTTGAACAAAGTAAATTAGCATCATAAAATACACTAGAATATTCACCCCTTTTTGCTACAACTACTTCATAATTGTAATAGAATAAGGTAGAACCACCTATAACTAACCAAATAAGAAATTTGGACAAATTTGAAGCAATGGAATGCAAGGTAAATATTTTTAAAGGTGTGTTGATAAAAATGATGAGGATTGCAAAAACTTTGGTAATTTTATCACATGAATTGAAATTACTATAAATTTTGAAAAGCAAAAAGTGCTCCGGACCCATGGGTGGAAAAGTTTCCAATTCCAATCATTCAAAAAACTACTTTTCCACTCATTGCTTCCTACTTTTTTTTTGGACTATTTTGGAACATGTATCATGAACTTTTAGTCCCAACCTTGAAAAGATGAAAAAAAACCATTCTAGCCTTGGTTGGAAATAAGTCAATCTATGGTTGGCTATGGGGCACTGGTTGGTAATGGGTGGTTCTACCTTAATTCAAGACAATTCCACCTTTATATAGTTTGTACAACATGCACATTGAAATACAAAATCAATGACTTCTCAACCCTTGTAATCTAAGGTTTTGGTCATCAAAGTTAAATATAAATATGCAAAACAGTCCTAGAATCAAAGAAACTCAAGATTACAATTATCATCATTTTAAAGACTTACTGGAATATTATAAAGTTTGTTATAAAAAAAGTCTCATCTGCTATTAAAGATAACTTAAAATGCACCCTTTGTAGTGCATTGTGACAAAGACCTTGTTATCTATCAAGATTGATGAAGGTGCAGTGTAGTCGAGAGTTTGTGATAGGATGTCATTTTGGAGCTTGTTAGGGCATGAAGATGAGCATACCTTTCATTTATATTAATTCTAAAAATACTTTGGAATTATCTTTGTGTGTGAGGTGTTTAAGTCTTTTTGTGGTAATAAACTTGCAAATTTGAAGTTGTGATGCACTTCACCCTAGACTTATTAGAGATTTGAAAAGATAATTATGTTGGGACAATCTCCGCCAAGGATAAATATTTGTAAAGGACATTCCATTTTTGTGCTTGGTCCAACTTCATTTGTTTTCTATAGTAGAACACACCTTTCAAACATTTGATATTTTTTCATCTAGTAATGTATCCAAAATTTAGTTTTCTTTTCACAACTTAAAAGATTAAAATGATTTTGAAGAGTAATTTTATATGAAAATCATGAAAATTGCCAATATGAAATTTTYAGCAAAATTGGAGATGATAGAGATCAACATTGTGTTGTAAATGGTGTATTTCTTTAGCTCACACTAAAATAAATTTAATAGAAAAGTTCAAAAGTGTTGTATTGTAAGTTTTAAGATGCTATTGTCAAAGTGACACTAGAATTATGATTTCTACCAATATTGGAAAGAAATAGACTGGAATAAAAAGAAGACTATTGGAAATACATTTTTTTAGTCAAAGCCCAAGAGAGTTGAAATCAAGAACTATGTAATTCAAGTTTGACCCTAAAACTATATCCTTTGCAAAGGTTTGTCATCAWTAAACAATACCTTGTTACTACTGAAGTTTCCAATAGGACTATAGGAGGTGTCAATATGGTACGGCTTCTTTAGCATTTTTGCAGACTTGTTATCAAATTTTGGCCATTTCATTTTCAATATTGGTAGAAATCGAGAATATTTGTAGAACTCTAATTTATACTCTTGTCTCTTCAAAATCACCTTCTCTCTTAACCCCTAAATGCTCAAGCGACCATTTTTTGGTTGCTTGCCGACTTCAGGCAAAATTTTTGGGCGAAAAAAAAAATTCAATTTTTTTTTTTTTTTTTTTGAAAATTTCGGGCTCTCTTTCAACCTTTATACTCAAAAATAAGATCACTACGGTCAAACAAAAATCATAAGTGAATAAAACAAAGTGTTTAGAATTTTCCTAGTATTGAAAAACTTACTATTTGGGGAAAGCATTGATGTTCTCATTACTTGATCTTATGCATTTTCTTACAAATCAATAAAAACCACAATTTTGACCAATAAAAAAAAATTCAAATGCTAAAGATAGAAATTGTATTTTTGGTGAATTTTTTAAGTTATATCTTTAAAATTCATTTGGAGAGGATCTAAAAATACTTTTATAATTTTGACTACACTGATAATTTCTACTTTTTGTGCTTTTCATTATCTTTTCTGATGCAAACTTCAAAAAAGTTATAGAAATTGTATTTTATAATACATTTTTGTTTTGCCCAAACCCCTAGGCTTTTAGGGATTCCTTTATTCTCTCACTAAGTCCTATATATTGGACAAACCAAATCTACATGTTACTATACTCTCAGTAGTCACTACCTTGATCATACCTTTTTAAATTAGAAACAATTACATGAAAAATTTATAATAAAAGTTTAAAACGATTCTCTATAAAATACRGAGTGGTAAAATTAGGTTGCCTTGGTTGCTGCTTGGGCACGCGGAGGCACATTTATCTTTTGACTCAACGGTGAAGCGCCTAAATATGACTCTCTAACTCTGAGTTTTGATGATGATTATTGTATGCTTGTACTACCTATCCTTATGAACTCTGCCACGTAGGCAGTCTGACGTGGCCGAGAGATTGCCACATCAAATAGTACTAATTAGTTAAATTATTTAATTAATTAATTATTTAAAAATTATTATTATTAGTTTTTAATTAGTTTTTCAGTTTTTTTCAAACTTTCTAAGATTTTTGAATTATTTTTTTTTTAAATTCAAAATTTTAGACTAGCAGTCACTGGTTCCTTACGTAGGGAACAGTTTTGGGGGACAACCCCAAAACAGTCTCCTTTGGGGCTGAAAAAACATCTAATGCAATGTAAAATTTTTTCCATGTAGGAAGATAGAAATCATAGAGACTGTCAATTTTTTGTGACTTTTTTCCTTAAATTCAAATTATTATGAGTTTTGGAAGCCAAAGTTGGCCTAAACTCATTACCAATATATAGAGTTCTTACTCTAACCATTCAAAAACTTTTTTTCCCCTCACTACCTTGGGACCTGTGTAATCAACTTACWATGGTAGAACCACCCATTACCAACCACTTAAGCATTTTGTACATGATCTAGAGCAGTAAAAGGCAATGAAAATTTTCTAACTTGTAGGAAGATAGAGATTATGGGGATTGCAAATTTTTTGGTAATTTTCTGCCTTGAATTGAAATTACTATGAGTTTTGGAAGCCTAAAGTTGATCTGAACCCATTCCCAACACATAGAGTCTTTCATAAATGCTCATTCAAAGACTACTTTGGCTCTAAAAACCAAGCATATGTGTCATGACAGTGATGGTTAGAAGATGGTCGGAAACCAAGACTTGATGGTTAGAAATTAGTCATAATCTCTATTGAATTTTACATGGCCTATACATTGGCCATGGGGGCCTCGTTGGTGATGGATGGTTCTACAGTAGTTTCCATCTAAAAAAGAAGTAATAATCACATTCCAAGCTTTAGTTAAAAATTTGTTTCAACTTTGGGTGGAAATTGCTACACCTATAGGTTGGGTATGGATCCCTAGTTGGCAATGAATGGTTCTACCATACTCCTTGATGTTTTCCTTCTAGACCCAATTGAGGTGGTCCTAATATAGTACAGTTATCAGTTTGCAAGAAAACTTTATGAATTAACCCCTAAGCACTTAAACGACCATCTTTTGGTCGCTGCTCGACTTTGGGTAGAATTTTTAGGAAGAAAAAAACTTTCCAACGAATATATTCTTCTTGCAATGACATTGTAGGAGACCCCTCTGCCTTTCCATTCAAGAATGTTATGGAGGTGTGCACATTTTTGTAATCCATTGAAAGACTTCATGAATTCCGAGCGCTTTTCACACTTGGTTCCGTAAATTCAATCAAAGTCCCAAGCCATTACTCACTGCATCATGCAGAAATATGGGATGCAAGCGCTTTAGGCAAGAGCAGACGGTTGTGAACTCGTGGGTGGAATACAACCGAGGTACACAACCTATAAAGTGGGTACACCCAAAAGCGCCACAAATTGGTATTGTGTCTAATTACTATTACTAGGCTATTCAAAATTTCATATTGTCTTGTTGGCGAGTGAAAGGAGGTTCCAATGCACCAAAAAACATGCCATTTGGATTCAATATGCAAGTTATGGAGGGTCAAAGTTTATTTCTAAAAGCTTTTCTTCTACATAGCTAGGTGCAAAATTGGTTTTGGAAAATGATGTACACAGCCTAAAGATGGAGGTTTAAAGTGAGGTGCTATTTTGGAGGTGCCTACCTACCYCGTGGCACAACCGTTGGTGCATGAGATTTTGATGGCTTGTGTCTTCTAGTGCCCTGTGAACGGAGAGCTTGTGACGATGGATGTGACAAAACTCCGAGAGATTGTAGGGGTGTATGAGGCACATTTGGCCAAGCGGGGGAGCTAAGTGACTAACTCCCACTMGAATCAGAGCCGTGTAGGCGTTAACTTGGGGTGAGTTGGCTTAGAGGCTATGTCCTAAGGGGATTGGACTTTCCTCTTGGCTGCCTATCAGATAGGCGTTTCATCCATGTCCAAATTCAAATCCACCCACCCCAAGGTTTTCTTTGAAAAACAAAATGGTTTAWTTAATTTGTAGCACTTAAACCCTACCGAGCGGAGMAAGTAGGGTCTAGGCCTGAAGTGGAGCAMCATWAGGCGCAAAGCTTCAATACKTGGCGCAATACMTGGTACATAGCGCCATTTAGGGTGAATATGAAGGGATAGCTTTTACTGCTAGCTAGGACCTTTTGGTTTTATAAAGAAAATATAAAATGATTGATGTTACAATACAACTAAGCTTAAGACCCCAATCATCAAGAAAAATTATAGCTTTCTCCTCAAACAATGAGGGCAGGTGGCAGGAGGGTGAAAATTTTACCTGACAGGTTGGATTCTGAAGGAAATACAAGCCACGGAGAGCATCCCAACCCTCCATCCCTTCCAGGCCATCCCACCCAAGTTTAGCCCCCACGGCCCTGGTTCCGGTGGGACTTAGTTATTAGGAAATGGAAGAGGGAAGCTTTCTGGTGCGCAAGGAATATAGCYGGGTAGATCCATGATATGYGGGTCGGTYGACWTGCACTTCTTATGCTYCCGCTTGTCCTTCAGCRGCTCAACACGTTYGATTTCCTCCTCYTCCAACTCGTGTTGYTCCTTCTCATGTTCCGACTGGAACCCGTATTTGAGAAGGGCGCATCCGRTGTCGTACTCCACCATCTCATCCGGACTGAGCACCTYGTGCTAGTGATACATGTGGAACACGTAGGCGCTGATGGGGCTTTGTTTCGCCTTTTCRACATTATCCGYCAGCTTGTTCACAACCCCTTGGATTACTCGTCCCTAGTGAACGGCTCTCCCCTCCAAAGTCCCAAAGATGATATTCGCCACYRTAWCCGTAACCCGGGTTGGCTTAACCGGATAGAGGATCGGAATTAAAAATTCCAATATCYGTTTGTGCCTCACAGTGGCACAGTCCGCRATAGCAAACCCCTCCTTCGCATTGGACGGATTGGAAAACTTTYYGGCCGTGAATTTGTCCGTTCGGGAGGCCCATCCGGCACCCTGTTTCGGGAATCCGTATACCTCCACCCAAGCCTCTTCCGACCAGGTCTCTCTCCTAGCTCTGACGGTCTGCTTATATTGATTAGGAGCTCCGGAAACGAGCTCTTGAATCATTTCTTCATTCTTCAAACTCCAAGGTCGGCGGATCAATCCGGCACACCCCATCCGCGCCAAGTCTTCGTCCAGCATCTGCCGCTCGCCTTCGTCTTCCGGATACGTTGGCGACACCATACGAGCTGTGGCCAGATGCCTCCACTGGCTGCTCTCCGCCATACTAAAAATCCTAACAGTGTAGGCTGGATCCGTGCGGATTCACCAACCCCACCGTTGCGGTCTCTATCTCACCACTCTTTCTCTAAACTATCATGAGCGCAGGAGTAAACTCCGCGGAGAAAAAGAGAAATGACGGAAACAAGGGTCGGCTAAGTACCCATCGCTCCGGCAACGGCCTCAAAATTGGCAATAAATTCCGTAATGGTGACCTAGTTTCGTAGGTTGGACCTATAATTCGTAGGTCTGCGGAATCCGGTTGTCTCCGGATTTCCGGATCCGGACTGGATCTGTAATTACGGAAGTTCCGTAATTTGCTAATCGATTTCCGGGAAGTGGTCTAACTGCTACCGTAAACATTTCTGTTTCCACTTCCGGATTTCTATATCAAAAAAATTGAAAAATCTAGCCTATGTCAACACTTATATATCCTTTTAATCGCGTTCGCCAAATACAGACTCCGACAAAGCATTGGTGATCTTCTCCACAACATGTACATATATAAAGACTAGTACTAAGAATTCAATTCAAATCATCCTCAACTTTATTGTAATTGCAAATATTATTCTTCAAGTTGCAGCRTCATTTTTGTAATTCCAGGATGTAATCTCCTGTGGTGGCTACATATTATTCGCTAAGCACTATTCAGCCAAGCATCTATACAAAATATTGAAAAATATACGCCATAATGACCTTGTAATGGTGCTAGGCACAATGTTTCCAAAATTACGGTGTCAGGCATAATATTTCTCTTGTGGTGGCTACATATTATTCGTTAAGCACTATTCAGGCCAGGGCCCGGCCCTCACATTGTGGGAGGCCTTTGGGAGGAGGCCTCCTACTAAGAGCATCTCCACSAGTTACCTTCTAAAGGTCCACTGTACCAAGAAGTGACGAGGGTTTTGGAGTCCCGTGACATGAGTTTGTGCCGTGACCACACAATGATCCCCACCAACAACCCTCTAAAATTGAATTGAGCATAAGTTTGAAACGAACACCAAGACACCAAGTCACAAAGAGATGCCACAGTGGTGCTCTCTCATGTGTTTTGAATCAATTTTGGGCCCACATGAACACATTACCAAGGATTTTATCTTTTACATTATAAATGTCTATATGCATGTGTTTTTTTGTAAATATATTAAAAAATAAATAAAAGATAGTGGAATGAACTTGAGTTGAAGACAACTTTTAAATTAAGGTTGGGCCCACATGACCACATTACTAATGGATTACTTATTAAAAATAAAGGCTTTATCTTTTACATTTCAAACATCTAGACATGTGCATGTACTTTTTCATATTTAGAGATTATCTAATTTTATTTTTGTATGAAACCTTATATAACCTTATGCTTTTATACACAAAGTCTTTTAGTTTTTTCCCATGCTTCAAGAGTATATGGTGTGTGCATTGTGAACAGTCGGTTCCAAAGCGTCTCCACATCCTTGAAGGGTATGCATGAGATGCCTTGACATTTTAGGTAATGCTTATAAATTCAACTAAACTAAATTAGGAAGGCCACTTGTACTTGGTGTATGTGTAGAACATTGACAATAACCAAAACCTAAAAAGGATGCAAACCTAGATAAAATACAATGCAATGAATTATAGAATTTAACATTCAATTCTAATTGCACCTCATAAGAAAAAATTGTAAGGATTAAAGAAAGCATTTGTAGCAAGTACAAGATAAAATCATGTAAGAAGTCATTAGAACTTAGATTTCATTAAAAAAATAATCAAACATTCAAGTTCAAGTCCAAACCTTCCCCTTGTGTTTCATGAACTATGTTTGTAGTATCATAATGAGATTGATATCCATGGTGACTATGAAAATCATTTTCTGATGGTGAGTAGTGATTATCATCCACCCTCTGGCTTGTTTTTGTTGTAGTGCTCCRTGATGCATCTCCAGAAACTCCCACTCTTTTGTCCGGTACCTTGCCTTGGGTCCTGTGAAACATGCCAAAAAAAGTTGTTTGTCCTCCGCCTCACAAAAGTTCTTCCCTTTCTTCTCACGCCCCCCTCCACCTCCCATGGCTTCCACGTCGACATCCATGGAGGGAACAGTGTCTGTTGACTAAGAATCTAACTTAACGTGACATATAATATTGCCTCCTACAAAGGCCCTCCCTTTCCGTGAAAATGTGAATGTGACGGGACATACGCTACAATTTATAAAGTAACGGGGTGTTGGTGTCGAGCCGTTTACCGCTAAAAATACACAGCAAAGCTAAAGTACTGTTGCCGAGACCATTTAACACGACTGGTGGTGATGCTTTAAGGGAAGCAACCCATTTCTAATCAAATAAGCAATTATGCATATTTGGAGCGCAAGTTTTCTGAATACGGAATTTTTTCCATGTATAGCAATAGAGTTTGGAAGGATTACATATTTTTCCAAAATTTTATTACATAAAACAAAGTTACTATGAATTTTTTGGTAGAAAATTCTCTTTGATCTATAATGGTGATATAGACTTTTCTACTTGTGACCGTAGGCTAATTGCAAAATTGAAGTAGGGTTGATTGCAATATTGAGAGCCTTGCAACCAATCATAATGAGCCACAACTACTCTGGAGATTGCGCCATAACTTCATGGAAAGACAACAATCTATAGATTGGAAATGGGAGGTGATCGGAAATGGAATGCCTCACTTATCCCTTAAAGGACGATAGGGACRTTTTGAGTCCTTTGGATGACAGAAATGAATTGTAGTGGATGCAGAAAAGATGATTTTCATCCATTTTTTGGGTAAATGTGAAAGTAGATGTGTGCTTTGACATGGAAAGCACGAAATAGGTTCATTATATGTATTGTCATTTTTGATTGCTGCAAATTGTATCACAAAGCTACGGAAATTCATGCCCTTGTAGACAGGTCCCTTTAAGCCCATCATCAAATTTTTAGGTGTTGTAGCAAATTTTTAGGTGTTTCTTCCATTTTTAGGTGCTAGACGATTTAACCCTAAAACTGTCTAACWCTCAGCGGTCTACAATCCACAGCTYRCCTTTTCCCARCGGTAATAGGTCCGTCCTTTGAGGGTTATATGACGAGCYCAATGGCAGGTGGATTCTGTTGGTGGCGATGGCCATGGTTGTACAAATTTTCAAAATTTCTTCTTTGGGCAAATTAGGGTAAAGCAGGATTGGAAATTTGGGAACCCCATGCCATCAAAAAATCATCCAGCAAGCATTTGATATTTC
Source organism: Pleurozium schreberi (assembly GCA_006891605.1). Lineage (NCBI taxonomy): Eukaryota > Viridiplantae > Streptophyta > Bryopsida > Hypnales > Hylocomiaceae > Pleurozium > Pleurozium schreberi. The sequence goes on along the minus strand of VACF01001480.1, from coordinate 179,858 downwards.
CCACAATGGAAACTGAAGGATAATCTCGGCTTGCGTGATGTATGTGCCATGAATGCATTGAATTGATGTGTGAGTGGCATAAGGTAAAACATCCCATTGCGGTCAAAATTTGGAGTCCCTCATGCCGTTGTTCAAATTTTCTAATATATTTTCACATAAAGACAAGTGTGAGAAATAGTGAGAGCAATTGTAGTTACTTTTTTCAGACAAAGTATGAATTTGTTTTGAATTTTTGAAGTGATTTGCCAAAAAGAGTCAGTGGGCTATTTGGTAACCAACAAATTTTTTTTATCCAATATGCTCATTTTAATCACCTAAAGAGGTCACAATAATTTCTAGTGGAAGGCCCTCGAAAGTCACTTCCTCCAATGATTTACACTCAAAAAGTAGGGTGCTCCTATTGAGGTCACTAATCACTCCGTGGGGKCAATGTTAGACATTGATTATGGTATGAAAAAACGTCATGGGGTCATTAGGTGTCTACATGGGTCATGTTACCACAATGAGATGTTCTATCTTATAGGAAATTTGAAGTCCCTTGTTACAAGAGACATTGCATGAAATGAAAAGATCATACATACATGGCTTGAAGTTCTCATGAATTGAAAAACAAATTATTGTTTTGTTCTCTATAGGTTGTATTGGTTTGCCACTAGAATTGAATGATTATTAGACTAACCCTAGAACAAACCCAGTTATTTTTCATTTTGGAGAGCCGGACTTGCAATTGTGTTGCTTCTCACTGCAATGATTTATTGTTAGTAGTGAAGTCGGCCCTACGATTTGTCCTTTGTGACTATTTCCACTCATCCCATGTTGTTGTAAGACTTTGTGTGTAGTAGAAGTTCGTGAAAAGAGAAGAAAGAAAAGAGCCCTAAAGCCAATAGCTAAATCCACTACAAATCCAAAAARAACTCAGCCCCAAGKAAAGAACTATAACCTAAGTTCACAACCTCAACCCTCAAACTTGACAAAGTAGTAGCACTCGAAGCCGCCTTGAGTTTGCCTACAATACCCTAAAGCTCAAAAGAACCACACCCTCAATTTTACTAAAAACACACACACATAACAAAAAGATACAAGTGTCGCACAAAATGAACCTCCAAACAAAATGATAGCTCCAAGGGAGGAAGCCCAACCTATAAATACCCTTCTAAAAATACTAGCCACCTTCAAAACCCTAAACTCTCGGCGAGACTACCCACCTCCTAACCCTAACCCTTCTTCACCTTGAATTATACTTGTGTTAAAGCTAGATGCATAAGTTAACTAGTAGACGGCCCACATCATGACAACATTTAGTCGATATTTTTGAAAATGAAAAGTGACGGGGTTCACAATAGTGTAAGTTTCTTAGGGGGGGGAGAGAACCTGTAGCTCCCGTTGTCGATAGAAGTAATCCTCAGGATGCATCTAAAGAATTGTAATGGGCACAACCAAAATTCTATCCATTGTGCCGTTCTTAGATTGGCTACGAGCAAGCATATTAATATTAGTTGTAGTTTGTGCCCTTTGTAACATTCATCAACCATCATTTACGTAATCAAGCCCCTTCTAAAGATTGGTAGGCAACAAATTATTGACACAGTGTAATTGGCCAATGGGCACCAGTTGGAAATGTGATGAGCACCGGCCGAAAACTACAAACACTCACTACAAACTAATTGGCAAATAGCGCCATACCACATGTTGAGAATTTTCGTAGTGACCATTACGAACAATAATGGCCATGGAAGGTGCCAACAAAACTTGAAGGATTTGCTCTTGTCATTTCGCAACTCAAGGAGGCCATCCTACAGGCCGTTTTGGCATCCTCCATGGCCATTATGTAGTTCGTAATATATCATGTTTGTCTAAAAAAACCCAAATCCTCCCATTCAATGTCTACAACATTAAAATGTATAAAATCTTCAAATATGGAGAATATTTAAAAACCTTAGACAATTCAAAATATAATAAACTTGGAAATTATTCTTGATTGAAGTGATTGCAATTTGAGACTATGATCACAACTGTTTACACTGATTTCTCTCTTACATTTACTGGATATTTAATGTTATTAGTCTATACAATAGCATGGTCATATTTGTTAAAATATCAATTTTACATGAAATGATTTTGTTTTCTTTAAGGCCAAAAAAACTTAATAATGCAAATGATGGGTTTGATTATTTTGTATACAGATACTTAATCCTTAAATCAATGGGCAGTTTGGATATCATCATAATTTTTTGTAAATTATAATATGATTGATCACTCATCTTTGAACTTATTAAAATAAAAAAAAATCGGTGTCTTCTTTTATTACATTGATAGACTTAGATATTTGACATGAATTGATGTATCATGCCTATAACTTGAATTGAAGGCAATTGAGTTTGTAATCTAACTTCCAAAGTTGCATGGAAATTCAAATATGCAACACTTAATAAAAATGATTTATCTAGTGAATGAAGGTTTTTGATAATAGGCATGAAAAACTGATGGTGATTGAGGTACTTGATCATAGGTAAGAAAGTTTGAGCAAACATCTTTTGTCAAATCCTTCAAAATGGTATAAGAAATATTTTAGTTCACATGGAATTAGAACTTGAAAGTATTGTCATTGAAAGTATACAAAAACATCTCATAGAACACATAACTTAAAAGGTTTATAGTAGATTTAAACATTGGATAATCGATACGCCCCTAAAAAACCTTGCAAGGTAAAAAAAATAGTCAGTACTTCAAGATTTTTTCAACAAATTGGAATAAACATTGATGCTCAAATGACCCACCTCAAGATTTTTTTGGCATGGCAAAATTGTTTATTTTTTGAGTTTCATAAYTCTTCACATTTTACTTTTTTTATATATAGTAAATTGAAGATTCTCTTTATTTTTGTGCACAAAGAGACATGCTATCAAATTGGAAGTGAACCTCTAAATGTCCAAGGTCTATTTAACCCCTAAAAGACCAAGTTTCCATTCAATGTACACAAAAAATCTCAAGTAGGTTCCTATCATTAGGAGAAGTATGAGGTCTCCAAAAGGCTGTTAGAACGAATCAACCGCAAGGCCCCGTGACATTACAGAATTTTTTATTTTTTATTTATTTTTATTTTATTTTTATTTAAAAAAAATAAAAAATCATAAAAAATAAAAAATAAATAAAAAAATATAAAATAAAATATTTTTTTACTGAGAATCTGACGTGGCACTAGTAGTGCCACGCAGTATTTCAAAAAAAAAAAAAAAAAAAAGTTCCATAATAGCACCGCGGCCTTTTAGAACTCACGGCCTTGTGGAGACCTCATACTTCTCCTAATGGAAGTCAATTTTGGTCGGATGTTTACAAAATTTTGACACAAGGTGTGAATATATACTCCTATGGTGAAAACATAATTTTTTTGTTTGAATGGATAGATCAAAAATCATATTGCTCAAAAAAATTGGGCAATTTGAACAATTTAGACATCTTTGGGGCACTTTTCTTTTGCTAAATTCCTCATTGACTTTAATATTTGGCATGTAAGTATCTAATAAAATTTGGCATAKACATGTCCAAGAAAAACAAGTTTTAGTTTTCAAATCACATTCTAAGAGGAGTCAAACTTTGTTAATTATGTCAAGGTTGCTTTAACCCCTCAAGAACTAAGTCGGATTAGACATTTTTGCACTTGGCTAAGTGCAATAACCGTATGCACTACTATTCACTGAAAATGTGATTTTCAAAAATTTGGGTACCCCCCACTTTTTCAAAAAAGAACTTTCTTCTATTCTATTGTGTTGTACTTCAATTGTGCATGCAAATTTCTTATTCCACTGCAGTTCTAAGCTATTCTAAGAAAAATAATCTAAAAACATAATATTTTCTCACTTGATTTATGTATTCATTTTTAATTTGTTTTAGTCTTACAATATCATAATCTGCAATTATATAAATATCATATCGTGTTCATGCCAATAGCAAATGTACAACAAAAAATCAATGTAATCCTCCAAAAAATTTATTTAGAAAATTGAAATGAAATTGAAGGCATATCCATTGTTTTTTCATTTCAAATTCATAGTTCACATAACAGATATAATATCCAATCCATTATGTGCACACTTTCAAAACAAAAACATGAAGTCTACAGTTCCACACTTCCACATAGACTAGTCAAACGTCACATGCACCACTACTTCACTTTATTCACTACACTCCTACATTTGGTGTCTTTAACACTTGTGCAAATGATTGTATCAATTCTTCTGCTTCTCTTCCATCAATTGCATGTATTTCTTCATTTCCACTTACTCCAAGAACTCCAGTCAGTGGGGGCAGAAAGATGTATTGACACAGTGAGACCTCCATCTGCCGTGCCTGCAAGGCTCTTAATGACTCTTTATGAGGTAACCAAAGTAGTCCAAAATTGCCCAATCGGAAAGTTAGAAATCCATAAAACAAGCTTCTCCGTACCGTTCATTACTATCCACCATCCATGCTCTCACCCTTGGAATTCATCTATGGTGACATGATGTTCTACAAATCAAAATAAAAGTGAAATTTGGTAATGAAGATAGCACTATAATCTTTCAAACACTACAACAACTACTTTGAGACTATGACTGTAATTTGCATACAATTGTGTGAAAATCTCAATACATAATACATAAAAGTAAGAAAACCCAATGCCTTCATTACTCTATTCTTCAAGACTAAAGAACAAAGTTTCCATGGACTACATGGGCCTCACATTGGAATTTATACATCAAAGTTCTATTAATAAAAAGATTACAAATATAAATACAATGTAAACTTCTGGAGTGAAAACTTAATGACATAAATTATAAATGAGGTCATTCCATTGAACAAGAAAAAAGAAGAAGGGGAAGTATTATATTATAGTTCAAAAACCACAAAGACATCCTAACCATTCCTATATCAACAAATTATATTTCATAAATTTCATCATAAATGTGGACTCTATATAACTGTCTATATGATAACCTTCCACTAGAAGAAATCAATCCATGTTGGTGCACCTAGCACTGCACTATACAATACAACATCTTTACTAAAAAGAACATTATAGATGACATTCTTCTATTTTTGGACTAACAAGACTAACACTTATTCAAAAAAATTCCTCACCCATTTCTTTTGAAGTATGTTTCATTTGTTACAACACATTGCATTGTGTTCTTCTCTAGTACTTCATAGTTGCAATTTTTAAGAAAAAAAAAAAAAAAAAAAACTATACATTTTAATATACACCATAATTGTGGTTGTGTACTGTTGTGAAATAATACAATTATACCAAAAGTATGCATTCCATTTTCAAAAGCAACAAACATTGCATATCAATTTTGACAAGGCAATTAATTGAACTTTGACAAAAAGAAAAATAAAGAATGTCTTAGACAAAAAAAAATTGAAAAATCATATGCATTTTCAATGGTGTAAACTTAAATATTCCTTTTCATCTAGATACTACTTCCATGTACGAAATCATTGATGAATGAAAATTTAATAAGCTACTTACTAACAAATGCAATATTTATCAAATGCATTTTGCAACTTCATAAAAGAGGAAATGGCAATGCATAGGACCAACTTTTTGGGTTGAGAATAATATAAGATAAGAAAAGAAATGCATTGTTGCTCAAAAAATACGATTTCATTACTTAAACTTTCTAATGTTTGCATTATAAACTTTTGAAATTACTCCCATCTAATATTCTTGTATTGTATTGCAACATCATATGATTCTATATGTTTTGAACATAGAAATTGACAACTATGTCACCTCATAATTCAAATGGAGATTTGCAATGTCACTTCCTCAAAGAATACCTTTCAACATGGATGCATTGAATTCAAACTTTGCGCAAAAACATGTCATGTTAAAAAATTTCCACTTTAAAAAATACGTTGGCTAAAATACCTAATGCACGGTTACTGGTTCTTTTTGAAACCGTAAGTGACACAACAACACGAGTAATCAAGGTGGTACCTCTCTCCAATATTGTGCTTCAATTCGTTTGCTCCTCCACAAACAGTATTCAAAGCCTGATGCAATATCAACATTTTCAACATTACTTCCCTTATACGCAATGTATTCAATAGCTAGAGTACATTCTATAAGTCCCTAATGGTTCCAACTAAACAATTACCTTCAAAGAATAATAACATTTGGAATTTTCAAACCATCAATGACAATTTCTTCAAGGAGCAAAGAAAGCACACATTTTTCCTAGAGGAGAGGAAAAATGCAAAGTAAATAAATAGCAAGCAAGTGAGGAGAAGATCACAATTTAAAGTACAATGTCCCGCAAGGTACTCTTCCCACAAATCTTCATTGAACCTCTCATGTGGAATGAAATTCACAACAAGTGTCTTGTGCTATCAATACGAGGTTCGGCAATGGATGTTGGACCATAATAAATTTATAGAAACTAAGTCCAAGGTGACTCTAAAGTAGAGTGCTATAGTTATGAGGCACCCAAATTGAAAAGTATGATTCCAAGTTCAATATTTGATATAGACAATTTTGTTAKTGTGAACAAAATCAACCTCTTGTCCAAATTGTCACAATGCAAGTGTATTGCTTAAACACACTTTCATCCAATAAAACTAAAACTATAACAATTAAATTACATAAAATGAAATACAAAAAATGAAATTAGAAGAAACTAAAATGAAAACAACATGAAATAAAATAAATAAATTCAAATAGAAGAAGATAAGTTTTATAAAAAGAATAAAGTTAAATTAAATTATAACCACATTTAATTAATTTAAAATGTGAGAAAATTAACCTAAGGTACAATATATGGCAAGGAAGTCAAATTAAAAAAAATTGCAATCAGAATAGAAAAAAACTATATGAAATCAATTTCAATAAAAATCAATTAAATTTATAATAATTTTTTTTTAATGGATTTCAATTTTACAATTACATTAGAATAAAAAAAATTAAAGTTATTATAGAATTAAAGAAAATGCCATTACAATGTAATATAATACATTGTAATTCAAATAAAAGAAATTAAATTCATTTCAAATAGAAGAACACTAATTGAAATGCACTTAGAATTAAATAAATTGAAAGTAAAATAGACGAAAATATCAAAGTGCATTTGGCATAAAAAAAATTTAATTGCAATAAAAAAAACTAGAATAGAAGAAAACAACATAATTTCCAAGAGAAGCTTACAAATGTGGACTACTATCCACTTAAAAGACAGGGGATATATTCCACGCATTGGAGATAGTACGTCATTCATTGCAAGTTCAACTTACTTGTCATTTTAATTTGTGTCTACTACTTAGTGAGTCCGTATCCTAAGTATTCAATATCAGTAAAATAAGTTATCCTCTCTCTAATAGAAGGATTGTTGAAGCTTCCTAGAAGACTTGTTTAAGCTCCGACAAGTATGAAAGCGACAATCTTTGGTCACATTTTAAAGTAGAAATTCTTACTCATTGTTTGAATAATCATTCCATTACGCACTACACATAAACCAAGATGAATTCAATCAAAATTGTAAGGAGGAGCACATTACTACTACAAGCCCTTTTTCATGTATGAAAGGAATGAAGAGCCCTTGTGCTATACTAATATCTTTTCAAACTAACCTAATGATTCATTTGTCTCTATAATGAACAAAACAATACTAATTTCAAAGATTTATAGTTTTTAATCACATTTCATCCCTTTTCCTACAATCGTAGAATGCGTCCAACTCTTGTCCCACCGTAGTAGTGGAGGTTTACCTTGATGTTTTGAAAGCCATTACAAGACTGAGTAGTTTAACCCCATTTTGACGAGAATTAGTACCACCCTTTCTTGCAATGACCCTAATATGAATTTCTTTACAACTCTATAGCTATTTTAATGTATGAGTTTCCTTCGAATTCATAATCAATCATAATAACATTGGAAAAGGTTTTATCTTCAATTGTATCAAATGAAACATCCTAAAAGTCTTTTCTCAAAATCTTTTAATATGTTCATATTAAATCCTAAACATAAGATTGCATAGAGAAGAAAACTAAAAAAGGTTTGCACCTTGCAATAGAAGTGCAACATCCACAAACAATTTAGCTTGCATTCCACATTCATTGCAAAGGTCTCTTGCTTAGCTTTCAAGATAACCTGCACAAGACATATGAACTATCAATTTTCCTACACGTAGAGGGTGAAGTTGAACATCTCCGACTCTTGCTAGGGAATATTGAAAATGTTCTACAATTCATAAAGAGCAACTTTTAGAGAAGATTGGTTGTTTACAACTTTTTTTTTTTTTTTAATCATTTCAATTTCTTTTAAAATTAAATTGAATTAAACCACTTTTTCCTTTACAATTTCTATTACGTCATTTGATGCATAACATTTCACAAAGTGTTTGAAGAAGTCGGACTTTTAGGTGACATGTTATTGACATCGTTGTACTCATTATTCTTATTATGTCTTGATCTAAATTTAAAAAAAAAAATCATACTCCAATTAATACTATTCCACAATAAGCTAGAAAGGAACAAAATGAACCAATTGTTTCTTGGACTAACCATATTGAAACATGTGAAAATCCTCAATACTCATCGACATTTCACGAGTAGAATAGTGATCCACATAGAGTCTGCCACGTGTCATTGCTCTGGATTGATATGCTACGAAAAAATGTCAACTAATTCCAAGGGGCTTACATACAGTGACATCATCATGTGACATCATCATGTGGCTGGCAGTGTGACATCATCTACTTTGAAAAGTCAAATATACTCATTAGAAGTCGAAGTACTAGAAAAGATCTTCTCTTTCCACTCCTATTAGTGAGGATGAAAAGTTGCAATTTTGTTTCATCCAAGGGACACAAAACGTTCGCTGCGGCTTTCAAGAGTGTGAGTGTATAGTCTTGCCGTTCTCTGCACTTCAACGTCTTAACATTATTAATGCTCAAAAACAAATTGACGATGTGCATTTCATCCATTTCATCCACATGGAACTGGACTTGCAAGGTAGTCGGTGCTCGAGGGTATTCAACAGCATGAGCGATTCTTCTCTTTCAACACCATTTCTCGTACTTGCGGTTCTAGTGTATAGAAGTTGTTTTGAATCATTGCAGTGACGCTATTTGTGCACATTCACATATTTCTTTCGCCTGTACGTTCACAGGCATTACGGAAAAATTTCAAACTTCACTGAGCAAATACTACCTCTTGAACTATTCAGTTAGAGAACAAGCATTTCCAACTCAATTGGAAGCAGCAGGCGAAGAGCAACAGAAGATAGTCAAATTCCGGATCAATTGGAAGCACGGGAGAAGAGCAACAGAAGACATTCAGATTTTGAAGGCATCCAATTCAGGTTAAACCCAACACTCCATTTGCACTCCTCACCAAATTTCAGCGATGTTTCAACTAGAGTTAGATCGCTACATCTTCAATTTTTGTTTTTATTAAAAGTACCTAGAACAGCAACATGGACATCACGAAAAAGTGAGAATTGTATGCCTGGCTTGCACTTCTTCTCTCTCGCATGTCTTTGTGTGTACTGCAACTAACAATCAATAGCAGTGAGGAACGAGAAACCAACTTAGCACAAATCTCTACAGCGTGATGTTGCTTAAACTTGGGGTATGCAGAAATTCTGAATCCACGAGAATGGGAGTGTGAACTTAGATGACAGTTAGGCATTTTCATCTTTTAGTGGACAGGCTGAGCGAGATGGATTAAACGGTGACTCCAACAACGGAGAACTTCTAAGAACTGAAACTATTGTTGCTGAACTTTGACAGAGATTTTTAAACCTACACAAAGATCTCCTGCTGGATTATTTTCCTACGACATCATTTGCATCCCCGGCTGAGAGACTAAATACTCACGTGCACCAGCAGCTGCAAGAAGAAACCAGCGTCAAAAACTACAACGTCAACAGCGATGTCATGTGAGGACGTTTTAACTCGACCAAGCTTGTATACATTTCAACACTGACGTTTTGAAAAGGAGAATACCGGCCACCACACTCGCACATCAGGTGAGTACACTCCTACCTGTTACAATTTGACGCCCTAACAGAGAGGACTCACAAAAGCAAACGATTCCTCAAACCCTCCTAAAAAACTCCAGAGCTTGAACATGACGCTGTTGTTGGCCGAACGCAGGGAGCAAACAGAAAGGAGACTGAGGCGAAACGTAGCAGAAGGGAGACTGAGGAGCGTCGAAGAGTTCAGAGGAAGTCAGCAGCGCAGCATACGAGAAGAAGAGCTAGAAATCGGTGGAGCATACGATTGGTAAGTCACCGAAACCTTAACTCTGTTGCTATTTTAAATTAGAATTAAATTAGAAAGAGAGCATCCACATCCGTCATCATGGCTGCTAGGATAGAAATTACTGCTCCTTCTCCGCCGGAGTTCCCGGCCAGCAGTCCAGGTAAGCTGAAGAGCACCCGTATTTTTGGGCTATTCCGAATCTCACTGAACACCGCAATTTCTCTGAAGTTTAGAAGAGCGCGTCAGGGCGCCGCGGGCAAGTACGACTTTCTCAATTGACTTTTGGAAGAGTTGGGGGAACAGGATGTCGTCGCCAAATTCCATACTTCACAAATTTAGGCTACTGAAATGAAACTTAGGTGAATAGTGAAACTCCCGGCCCATTCTGAACAGAGGTTCGTGTCTACCGTTTTCTAAAATGAAACTTAGAGTGAATAGTGAACGTCCGCGAGTGCGGACGTTCAATGTTCATAGAACTGTGAAACTCCCCATTCTGAACAAAGGTTCGTGTCTACCCTTTTCTAGCCTTGCAGTTACCAACAAATTAGAAATGCTTGACCGGAAAAGACGGAAACGAAAGAACCAGAGGTAGAACTTTACCTGCCGTTCGACGGAGGTTGTATTTGCCGACGAAGATGCTTGCGTGCGGGAGGAACAACACTTTCACCTACAACCATAAGGTCACCAACATAAGTTCGTTAAGTTTGATGAAATTGTGTATGTCGGTTATCTGAAACTGCTGGGGTTTAGGCTTCAATGCTTAGTGTGACGTGGAGGCAGGGCGCTGAAGAGCAAAACGATCAAAGAAATAAAAGAAAAGCGCATTCCTTACCAGAAATTTGGAGTCGCTGCAGTTGCGTCCGGGAGTCGTTGCCGTGGTATACTCGCGTCGGAAGTCATCGTGTAGTGTGCTGGTAACTTTAGATCAATTTCTTGAGCCTCGATCTGCAGTCAAAAAGAGAACTTGCAGAGTCACTCACAAGCGTAAGAGAAGCAGCGAGGGTTTCGCTAAGCAAAGCACAGATTGTGAGTGCTTCGTCAATCCAGAGAAACGGTAGTTTGTGCGAGTGGATCAATTAGGGTTTCTAGGACGATTTCATCCTTACCAACGGGAAATTATTCTTTTCATCCGTTGATGTCTCTGGCTTCACCCTCTCATCATCCTGATTGTTCATGGGAACTTTTTATTTGGCTGGTTGGAAGAGTAAGTTATTGAGTTTTCACGTATAAGGTTACAAGTCCAGAAATCTCCCATTGAAGAGGTGAAACTAAATTTAAGCTAGAAGAGAAGCTCCTTGAAAGAATTTTCTAAAGAATTTTCTGTAAATTTTCCTTGAAAGATAACTGGAATTCGCATCCAACTCAAGTTGTTTCAGAATTTTTGGAGTTTTGTGGATTTAGTTATTTAAATTTGAAGTTGAAATGGCAGATGCTTTGAAATTGCCCACCTTCGACAATGTACATTGTGTGTACATGGTCAAAGGCTATGAAAAAGCAACATGTACACATAGTATATATTTGAGGATGTGGGTGGTTTGAAAGCATATTCGGCTTCAGAACCTATTACCTGAGAAATGAGTTGAAAATTTTGATTTTTGGATTTTGTTAGTGTGAATCGCCTATGCTCTTGACAAATATGTTTCAAAAGGCTTTAAAGGCAAATTCAAAAATTCCGTTCAACTTCAATTACAAACAAAATTTTATCATTTGTGGAGTGATATTTGTGGCACTAGTTTGAACTTGAGGTTGTGCTTACCTGTTTACTAAATTAAAAATTTTGAATTCTACGATTTTATGACCTCATCTTTTGAAATTTGACTTTTAGTTCAAGATAATGGAATTCTACATTGGTTTATCATTTGTAATTTTAGAAAAATATGTACTATAGTAACACCAAATCCAACCTTTACATATGGCAACCTTGTAAAATATCTCCATAAATTATGATGAATGTCATGCAAGTAATAATGGGAAGGAAAGGTGATATTACTAGTGTTCATTGTTTAGAAGTGGGACGCTAGAGCAATTTTATGTTCATTACAATTCATAAGTTCCGACATAGTAGCAATTCACGTGCAACGATAAAAGTTTTAGAAGACATTCATATTTGCAATTTGTAAAACTTATTTACATTTGTGTAGTAACCCCCTAAACGTAGTTGACTTTGTTTCCACCAAAAACACTTAGAAAATGTCATTTCAAATACAATTATCAAATTTCAAAAGTATAACAATTGCAAACACATATAACTATAGGATCTTGTCGCACACTTGTCAAAGAAGATGTGGAAAAAATTTCAAAATTTCTCGCATGTGGATTGCAAGATAATGGCGTTTCAATTTGCAAAATCCTATTTTAGGCCCATTGGAAGACTGAACAGTTGCACTTCACAAGGTCAAATTTGTATGAAATAATGTCCATTTATGCATTAAAAAACAGTTAACCAAATTAAATATTAAACATTAAATGGTAACTTCAAATTCTAATTGGAACCAAAAATTTATTGATTGTTACTTAGGTAGTCTTTACTAGAGAACAATGATCCTTCTTAACTTACAAGTTCTCCATGTCAAATTCTATATGTATAGTATTTTTGTATGAGACAGATGAGAAGGATATAGTAGGATACAAATTCTTGAAAGACACATGAGTTTCAGTTTGTAATCATTGCTAATAGGAAGCAACAATGATGGAGAATGTAAAATGTATTTGTGAATAGTTTGAAGATGGAATTAAAACAAACTAATTTGACCGATGTCAAAGTCCTAACATAATAAGTGAAATGTGTAGAAAGTATTTTTTTCAAAGATTGTACAAAGGGGGCGCATGACAAATCCATCACGTCATTCTCTAAGTGTATGTTGTAATTGCATGTGAAGGAAACATTGCAATTTTTTTATGTACATGGCATTACTTGTGTTTCGAGGCAATTAAGGTAGTATTTAATAAATTTATAAAAATAGAATGTGGTTTTCCTTTCAAAAATAAGTTTCAAGAAGGAAATGTTTGAGCCAACAGAAACTTTTGAATGAGCACTTTGAGAAATAGGTGTTAGGATGAAGTTGATAGTATTCTATATGCTTTATAGGAAAAGAGCCCAGTGGGATTATATTATTTGGAAAGATTTTTGTGGGTGTGATTGGTTTTTGGTTTTCTTATACTACATAAGTACTAGTAGATTAAAACACAAGAAAGATTGAAACTTGACAAGAACATGTTTTTAATGAAATAATTAGAATTGTAATGTTGTAGGTGGTTAAAATTATTAKAGATTTTCATAAAATGTCAAGGGGTTGTGCAAAATGACATTGGTAAATTATATTTAGATATTGTGGATATGATAGTTTGACAAGGTGAGAAATGATTATGAATTCTAGTTTCGAGGTCTATGAAGCTTTCATATTTGCCAATGTTCTTGTTTTTTCTCCCACATATAAAAGGAGGATGTGAAAAGCGCATTTGATTTTTACTTGGAAGAAAATGTCATGATCAGAGGAATGTATTACTATTAATGTCTTTTAATGAATGATGGAATTATAGTGTCTATTCCTTAGTGATATAGAGCATAAGAGTGATGGAGCACAACTTGAACAATTTTTGTAGAGTTGGTTACTATAATTGTGGGATCTATGTACTTGTGCAAGAAATTTAAGAAGAATGGAAAAAAATTTAATATCACATGTCATCTACTTAGATATAATGTAAATGTTTAGCAATAAATTGGATTAAGTGTTCTATAGCTCCATTGGAAGATTTTTGAATTCCTGAAGTTATTTGGTGAAGGTTTAGGAAGTTTTAACTTACTAGGTACCTTAGCTAGTTTTTGAAAAAGTTGTTAGAGTGAATGAAGACTACTACCTTACCTTCCACATCTGTTGTTGGATTTAGTAATACCCAATTAAAGACAATGAGAGCTTGAACATGCAATGTCATTAACAATATCGTTATCATGAAGTTAGTATACAATTGTATCTGAATAGTATGTAGTTTGAAAGAAAAATGAGAAGACTTTAAAGATAGTTTGGAATATTAGTCTGTCACCATTACAAGTATTGCGTGGAGCTTACAAGGTTTGCATTTGCTTTGTACAATACTGTGCACTATTGGACATTTTTGTTGAACAGAAGAATAGAAATAATAACGAAGTTTTTTGCAATATATTTTGTAAAACTTGTTTTGCAAAGCAATTATTTTATAGACATTGTTGGGAATTTACTGGAATTTTAAAACATATGGGTTTTGCGTATCTAACATTTTCATTTTGTATGGAAACAGAGCACTAGACAATGAAGACAAGACAAGTGCAAATTTCATTACCATGTGAAAAACACTTGTACACAACCAATTGAAAGAAATGGTTGCAAAAGGATTTGGGAGTCTCGTTGTATTCCATGCCATTGGCAGTACGGTGGTTGCCACAGAGAAAATGAGCATAGAGAACAACACGAGTAGTCATGGTGCCAACCAGAAGAGACTATGATCATTCCAACTAAAGCCAAACCGCTTCTTGTGGAATACATGGCGATGCAAATGGAGAACCTAGATGACAAGCTTCTGTAGAATGATTTGAATATGTATTAGAGAGATACCATGTTTTGCAGTGTGCAATTGACCTTGTAGTCGTACGCATTTAGGTGTGCATTTAGAATGTAAAGAGCATAGAAAGATGCCTTATGAGTAATGTGGAGCAAAAAGTGTACAAGGCTTTCACAAAGTAATTGAGTTGTCAAAAGCAAAATGACAAGTAATCCCTAATAATCATCTCCTACAAATAGTAAATGATCTTCTTAAAAATTTGCCCCCCCCCCTATTTTGAAAATGTCTATTTTGGATGGCGTACGAGCCAAGTGCAATGTCGCACCTTCCAAGTGCAAAAATGTCTAATTCGGTCTAAACATGGTTTTGACAATGGAGGATTTCAATGAATTGTTCCACTTTCATATTTTTTTGCACATAGATGTGCTTAAATTTTTTAGTTTTAACCATACAAAAGTAAAGACTACTTTATATAGTATGCGTAGAATTTAATTGTAGAAAATTTTGACCGTTAGATTTTTAGATTATAACAATTTAGGATGATCAACTTCATAGGCAAAAATGGTAGTTTTTGGAGAATATAATTTATAAAAAGATGAATGAAGGATTTTTACCCCTAAAAAAAGTTTATTTGGAATCCAAAGAAAATTTTGTATTCTTTTATTTGAAAATTTGAAAAATAAAAACTCTCTCAAATCTGTATACATCTTCAAACCTGAAGACTAGAAAGTTAAAACCAACCATATTGGATTCTACAAATTTCATAATAATTTATATATGCATAAATTTTTTAAATTCAAAACTGATATTACTATCATATTATTTGGAACATCTTATAAAATTTTGAAATCATTCTAATCATTTCTTTTTGTTAATTACACTAGATTGATACTTTTATATTAAAAATTGTTAAAAATTAAAATTTGAACTTATTTTTTTCAAAAATTGTTTGTTTATGTGCATTAAAGAATGAAAACATCTACAAACATGTTTTTTTCCATTTCTACTACTCTTTTCATGAAAAAACATTATTTTTGCTTCCTTTTCGTACTAGACTATATTCTTGACTGCATAACCTAAATAAATTTTTAGCTACTTTTTACACTCAAAATTGGAAAATCAGAATAAGCAAGAAGTATGAAAACTTCTTTATCTACAAAATCTTAGTTTACAAAATATTGAGATTTGTTTCACCCTCTCAAGAAATTGCCATTGAAAAGTTTGAAGAGGACACATTGTGTCCTGTTAGTCCTTAAAGGGTTAAGGAAAAAAAATTCATTTAACTTCAAGCCCTATTATTTTTGAAGCCCAACACTACAAAAAAATGAGTACATAAATGACTGCAAAGAATGATTGCAAAACAATCATTTTTGACACATATGCCTAAGAAATGACTTGGAGCCTTTAGAGTCATTGTGGACAAGTTGCGGTATAAATGACTGTGGAAGTATTATCACCATTCATTTAGGAATTGGATGTAGAAATGGATGAGAAATTCAATGGTTAACCAAGTGATAAAGAAAAATTGGCTTAATAAAATGGTCATGGAATTTTGCTTGAAAGACATGTGTTTTGAGTAAATCCTTACTTAAAAGACTCCTTATAGGTCATTACTTAAAATCTTATCTCTAGGACTATACTTAGAAAAACCCATTTCTCTTGTAGTGTGTGGAAAGCACACCCATCAAAAATTTGAAGTGTCCAATCCATGTGGCCAGTCATTTACGAGTCATGTTAAAGTAACATTAGACCCATTAAAAATCTGAAGTGGACTACCATGTGAGAAGTCATTATGTAGTCGTTTAGAAGTTGCAATGAGTCTTTACGCTATTTTGACGGAATGACACGTGGCAAGTCAATCTGTAGCCATTATGAAGAGACATGGATTTAGGGTTTAGATCACAGTTAGGGTTGCGGGAAGTCAAATATCCTATCATTATTCCATCATAGCAATATATGCAAAAAAAATATTATGACAAATTTGTAGGCAACAATCATTCTACAGTCACATATGAATAAATTGAAATGCCATAGCAACACATTATACACCATACATCATACACCATACACAATTCACCATCACTACAAGAGAAAGAGTTGTTTTAAGTATAGTCCTAGAAATAAGGTTTTTAGTAATGACCTGTAAAGAGTCTTTTAAGTAAGAATTTACTAAAAACACATGTCTTTTAAGTAAAATTTTACTTAAAAGACATGTGTTTTTAGTAAATTCTTACTTAAAAGACTCTTTAYAGGTCATTACTAAAAACCTTATYTCTAGGACTATACATAAAACACCCCTTTCTCTTGTATATTGAGCAMATTTATTGCATGGCTTCCRAAGCCACTTGGTATGTGAATATAGAGAGGTGAAATGACAAGCCTTTTATACTAGTAGGGTGGTGGAAGCCAAGACAAACCATGTGGGATAATGTRAAATGCAGGAATTGTGTTACAAGTACTCTTTCAAACCTCATTTAGTAATTGTAGACTAGCTTTTAAAAAATACTGAACTAATAGAAGGTATAAAATCAATCTTAGTTTCATTTCCAAAAATTTGTTTCAGATTTTGATCCACAAATCAAAAGTTGTGGACAAACTTGCAAAAATGAGTTGAATGGGATATTTTCTTTGACATTTTCTAACATTTTTTTGAATCTAGTAGCATAGAAGATGCGAAGCAGTCATTTCTATGTCATCATCCCAATGCAATACTGTAACACAAAATTTTGCAGTTGCAGTGAAGTTGTTAAGAGTCATTTTATAGTATCAATAAAGAAGCAACATAGTCAATATGTATGGAAGTCACGTGACCTAATGNCACGTGACCTAATGGTGAAGTTGTTAAGAGTCATTTTATAGTATCAATAAAGAAGCAACATAGTCAATATGTATGGAAGTCACGTGACCTAATGGCTTGATAAAGGCCTGAAAATACCTTTCAGTGTGAGAGACAAAACACCAAGTACTTCAAATATGAATTGTCTAGATTGATGAAAAGTGGTCCAATGACATTGATGGTAATTGCCATAAGTCATTGCTTCCATATGGATTGGGGATGGAATAAATCATACTATTTGCAAAATTTTACAAAGAATACAGTATATTTCAATGTTATCAATAATTTAATCATGCATTGGATAGGCATCATTGTGCTAGGTAAGGAAAAAACTTAGAAAAAAACATTGAAAGATTTGAAAAATACAATTATAACAAATAAATAATATTAAAAAATTCATTAAAAAAATAAAGACTTAGATGAAGGAAAACTTGCAAGAATGAAGAAGACAAAAAAAGATCCCAAATAAACAGAATTACAAAATAATAACAATCACAAGAGAAAAAAATAAGCTTCATATAAAAAAACTAAAAGCCCAAAGGGAAGAAGACAAACAAGCAAAAAACATTCTAGAGTCCGAATGATATTGCAAGGAAAAAAAAAGATTATATTGTTTTTTGTATTAATAAAAAACAATTAGATTTTAAAAATGGAAAAAATATAAATAAATAAATAGAGATGAAATAGAGAAAAATAGAAGTTGAGATACAAAGGGAAAAAAAGGAAGAAACAGATGTAAGGGAAAAATTGGTGGAAGAAAAATAATTCAAAAAAAGAAAAAAAATGGAAATAAACAGAAAGAATTGAAGGAGGAAAAAAATAAAAAAGGAGTAATAGAACAAAAAACAATTGCAAAGAAGATTGAAAAACAATTTGTAGGAAGAAAAAATTGTAKGGTATGCATCAATATTTGAAATTTAAAAGCTTTTAATCCCTCCTATTTTAGTGTGGTTCCATTTTGTTTTTCTCAACGTAAGGTAAGAAATTTAAAAAATACATAGTTATACATTAGCTGTTTTTTAGCCTGTCATTATTGAATATTGAAAGATTTCTTTAGAGTGTACTGCTCTTTGTAGTCATTTTTTAGTGACATTGGAGTAAAGGGAAGTTAAAATATATGGCAGGAAGTCATTTTCTAGTCGTCTAGGTCTCCTGCGTTTTGAACCATTGTGGCCACATCACTCCATCAACAACTGTCAACAAAACACTATGGATGAAAGCCAGACCTTGTGATGGTCTCGCTCTACAGTTGCAGCAACAACTAGAAAATGACTCGACTACCAATTTTAAAGCAACAATGGTGCAATTGGAGAGTAGTAGTCAATTTTTAGTCATTCCGGGCTCGAAGTCATTTTTTTGCAGTTGCGTTTGTGCCCATTTTCTTGTAGTGCAAGTTTTTGAATTTTTCCCTATGTATTCCAAATTTCCAATTGTTTGCTCCTAACGTTTTATCATTTGGATTTCTTTTAAATTCCTTATTACACACAAAATGGCATCAAAAAATGACTAGTGTATTGCCAATCTCCTTGCATTGTAGCGTGATTTAGAGTAAGCTAGATTGTATACTTATTTTTAAAATTTTGCATGAGCATACCTTAAAATATTTAAAACTCAATGGTGGAGAGACTCAAATTCGTTCAAAACAAATCTATTATTCCAAGGGAGAGCCCAAAGTTTGATGACCCCATTTCACAAGAACAATTTTTTTTATTTTTTTTATTTTTTTTCCATTTTAGACATTATAATCTTTGAATCCATGTGGTGAAATGGGCTAAATTTTTTTACACATTTTAAAGAAGTCTTATATACTTTTTTACAAATGAATTTCAAAAAGAATTATTTTCATTTTTGGCAATGTGCTAAAAATGGCAATTTTTGACAATTTCTCTTGAAAAACACCCGTGTTCCTTTAGGAGTGTCAACCTTGTGGGAACAAGACATAAATAATTTTCCGAATAAGTTTCAGCAACTACATGTATAGAAAATGTTAAAAATATATGTTTGGTAGGAAATTATTTGATCCAAAAGTTTTTTTTGTATATTTTATCCAAAAAATATTCCAAGTCACCCTTTCTTTAACCCTGAAATTTCCAAGGCCTTTATTAAACTTCTTAAATTTGCTCAAAACCAAACAAAGAGACCAATTTTTGATTAGTTTTACCAAAAAAAATTAAAATTGTAACCTTATGAAAAAATATCACTTATGGATCACATAGGATGAAAAGAATATCACTTATGAATTGAAAGAATATAATGTTTGGTTAAAAAGGTATAGATATTATGAAAGTGATTTGAAGTCAAAAAAATATGAGTCTAAAAGACATAACATGCATAATCATGATTGACATATAACTTCTTAAAATCTATTCTACAATTTTTGCAATGAATTCCAATGTGATTTTCCATCAAGTTCTCATGTGTTTTGGGCTCATYTCTATAAGCCTTATTACACTAAAAAAAATCTAGATTTGCAGTGGAATTATAAAGCCATCCATTGCCTACTTTCTTGCTTTAGTGTCCTTTCAAGGTTAAACACTGAACAAAAATTGTAAYTCAAACCCTATAAAAGAGATTATCTAACTTGTTTAGAATTGCAAAATACATTGAGAGGTTCTTCTTTGTCATCCAAGTCCTTATAGCATGGCTAGATGCACAATCTCTAACAAAATCTTCAGTCATGATTGTCATCGATTCAACGCTTAAACATTATAATTATTACTATTACAACTAGTACTATTATGAATATAATGAGATTTATCACTTTTAAAAGTCTTTACAAGATTTGGAGGCTTCATTCAACTACCTCCACCACCACCGCCACCGCCACCGCATCCTCCTCCTCCACCACCTCCACCTCCACCTCCTCCATCACCACCACCACCATCTCCACCTCCTCCATCACCACATCCACCACCTCCTCCATCACCACATCCACCACCTCCTCCATCACCACTACCACCACCTCCATCATCACCTCCACCACCATCAAGAAATCCTTATTTACCCTTATTGAAGCCAATATATCCACCTTCAAATCCAGCAACATCATCAATTTTGATGCCACCACCAAAAATGTCATAAAGTAGCTCAATCATTTCAAGAGACCACTCAGATTGTGGGATTGTTTTCAACTTGTCACGATATATTTTGGCATCAATATTTGAATAGGAGGTTTCCTTGAATCTCCGCAGTAAAGTTGATAGTGCTATGCTGTTGTTGCTATCCATACTCACTGCACCTACAATAGTAGAAAATAAGAAATAAATGTCATATACGTGGTTCAAAAGTGAACAAACTTGACAAGTAAAAATCAAATAGGTCACATAAGCAATAATTTAAGAAAATACTACTTCCAAATCTCAAGACTACTCAAGTTTCCAAAAATAAGAGCAATGAGATAATTGTTTATGATGCATTTTTCTACTAGAACAAATTAWGATTTTAAATTTTTAATGACTTCTAGGCAAAGATAACATTTCTTTCTTCTCCCAATAGCCATTAAACAAACCAAAATAAATGATTTCTAGTACAAAAATAATTATATAGTAAATTATATTGTCTTACTCTAGTACCAAAGTTTCAAACAAATACAATGGAATTGCCTACCCCAAATGCCGTATTTGTCTRCTYGAGAATTTTTTACTTTGATCTTCTTTGTCYCTCTTGCTTTTATGTCTGTAGTCTCTTCTTCATACCAGCCTTGAACAACTAGAGCTGTTACAATGGCCATCAACATTACCATTGTCACATTTTCGTGTGGAGAGACCTGAAAAAAATCATCCATTGGAATCAAATATGAAACATTTATGTGAATTGCCCTTGAGAGAATATCGCAAAACCAATATATAATTGAAAGCAAAGGTGTTAAATTCTCCAAAACAAAGACAACCAAAAATGCAAACTTATTTAGATTGTTAAATGTGACGTCGAAGATTCCATTCTCATCAAAATTTGGCTACTCAAGTTAAGAGCACATTCTACCAAACTTGTTATGAACAAGGGGTTTGGATTTCAATTGAGCACCTCCACAGCAATGGCTTTCCAGTTGAATAATGCAGTTGCCTTCCCAGTTGGAAAGTCCGGGTTTTTTCGAATGACAGTTACATATCCTGATTCATAGTCTTGCTGCTTTTCAGGAGGTACCTCGTATTGCAAGTGCCTGCCTGTACGTAATTCCACCTGAAAAATAGAAAACAAACAAAAAAGACTCAAATTACTTAAATGGTATCATTATTTTACTTGAGCATGTAAACTATGGTATCATCAGAGTAGGCAACTGAGGCAAAAATACCAAGCAACTCATCAATGACAACCAAGGGATTATTAAGGTAGGAGACCTTGTTTGTGCCAATTGACTGTTTGTGTCACTTTTTGGTCCCTACAAATCAGCAAAGTACTTTTGAAACTTTGAAATGTACATTGAWCATACATAGTGGCACAAAGAAGATGGCTTCTTGATTGTGACACAAATAGGGTCTCTTACCTTATCATCACATAATTAAAAATCCAAAACAAATCAACCCCATGCTATGAAATTTGTTCTTCACTGATGAAATTCAATCACATGACACAATAATGAGAGCCTTACCATCAAAATCTCTATTGAAAATTATGAATGAACTAGATGAATTAAGTTTCTTGAGTTGATTCAACTAAAGTGCTTTGTAGTAATAACACTAATTTGCATTAATTTTGAAATTTGTGAGGCAAACTAATATGSAAGAAAAATACTTCAAATAAATCAATCTAATGTGGACTATACTATTTAGGTCCTATTTCCAAGTAGTGATTTTCATCTAAAGTTCATCAAATGTTGACACTAACAAAMTCACCTTCATCCCAAATTCATTCATTCAAGTAGTTTGAGGCAGGTTGACTTTTATAGTATTCAAATCTTGCCGCACTATTTGAATTGACTATTCTTATGTACAGCTTTTGTGATGAAAACATTTGTGAACTTGAATGGCAGGATCTCTTACAGGATAAAAAACAATCAATCCATGATACACCCTTGATCTTAAGTAACCCTTCCAGAACTAAGTTAAGGATTCATCATTTCAAAATGACCAAATTCGATTCATCGTAAGTTACTGTAGAAAGTATAACATAAGTAGGGAGAATATTTATATCACTGGATTACGTAGAGAACATTCATTTGCATGTATTCGTTCAAAACAATAATCGTTTAAAGCAAAATAAAAATAAAAATAAAACATGAACCCTAAACCCTAAAACCCTAAAACCCTAAACCCATATAAACTCTTCAACGCTGAGGAGATAACACAAAGCCAAATAAGGTAGTGTGCTGTAATTGCGACCCTCTCCTTCAGATCGTCCCTAGGTTAGATATAGAATGGAGACCATGTGGTCTTTAAATGGACCACTGTACATGTTTAGTGAATCAAGTAAAAATTGATTTTTAAATGCAAGAGCCAATCATCGACCTCGATTTCTGCACATCTCTTTACAAGATGCAAGTGGACAGATTTTGGGACACCTATGGGTCACAAATAGGTACCTATGGCCTGGAGCTTTGAAAATTCATAAGTAATTCAAATTTGCTTGGAAAATTATGAAACCACTTGTGTTAAATTCCAGATCTATTTTTCTTTCTCTGAAAAAGAAGTTAAAAATATTTTTGTCACTGGAAACCTATGAAAAAGGCCGACCAGCTGGTAAAGTGACGCTTTAAGAGCACACTACCTTATGGGCTTCTCAGTCCTCACCGGGCCAACCCGGCTTCAAGGACCAAGGTTGCTTGAAATGAAAACGACCATTTTGATTGATCGAAAGCACTGCATATTTGAAAGAGGAATATATTTTTGTACCAACTGAACAGATTAAGAAAAGAACATTCCATGTCTTCATTCAAGAAGATAATTACTAAAAATTAATAAAAAATGCAAATTCAAACTCTCTTCAAACCTGATGAAAAGAAACACGACACCCAGAAAAGGTTTACGGCCGCAATTCTCACCTCACGCGAACGAGGTATTTCTCTTCTGAATTGTGGTCTACCATACTTCTGGTCGACCACCTCTCTTCAGGCGTTTGTCCTTTCTTCGGCACAATCGTTTCCAGGTTATCTTTTTGGAAGTCTCCTTTGACAGCCCTCAAGAGGAAAGGCGCAGGCGCAGCAGCTTTGATGCACGCTTTCACTAGCAACTCGGGTGGGTTGGAATCCTTTTGTGGACCCAAGGGAAACCAGGCTTCCACCGAAAGCTCCGGTTGTTGCMAAAGGTACTGGAAAAGGATGGACACTCTTCCCAGAGATTGATCACGCCCCATGTTCCTCGTACATGTGAGCTCCAAATACAAGCCCGTTGTCGACGCCTCGAAGTGCATCATCCGGTAGTCCCCAGGCCACTTTACATTCTCCACCTTCTCCACTACCGGAGTGTCGAGTTTAAAACCACCGCAGTTGGTCATGCCCTCGAGGCTCACATAGAAACCCTTTCGTCTGGAGATTGGAGGTATGTTTCTTGCACCTAACACGTTGATAAATACCTGCAGTTTTTTTTTTTTTTTTGTGTGTGTTTTAGGAAGGCTAGAAAGTAAGTACCTAGATGAGTGACAAAATTTGGTACACGTCGAAATCTCAAATCGATCTGAGGAGTGGCTAATTAGAAGAGACTAATTAGATCACACCAAAAATTGCAATTAAGATTAAGTATTGTTTTACAGTTTTGGCCATCAGTTTAAAGTAGAATTCACTATAGTTCTGAGATTACTTGAAACAAAATGGGGTTTGACRGTTTATTCTCGGTGCMTTAGAAATTGGATTAGGAATTATAAAAAGTCACGCMAACCGGTATAAAACATGATGTAAGCTACACTGCAGCCCACAGTAATCGCACTTCTTGTGTACTAGTCAGTACGTGGCGAATGTTTCACAGGGCAAGTAGAAGTGGTTACCATGAGGGAAAAAGTTGACCATTACCACCTCCTAAGTGGTGAAATTTCAACTCATTCCAAAAACCGTGAAGAAAATTGTCTCTGCTAGGTCAATTTTGTTCAAGTGACAAAATTCTACGACTTTGGCACTCTTCAGTGTKCGCGGCTTGAAACGTACATGGGTCGTAATCCTTACAGCTCTGTGCAGGAGTGTCATTATTTATTTAGTACCCAGAATCGCACCAGTATAACCAAATAATGGTCATTAAATTCGTTAAATAGGTGGTATTCCACTACTTTGGCATCTTTCAGGGTGCGCTTTGCTGAATGAACCGTTAAATAATATATACTGTCAGTCCTAGTTTAAATAGAGCTTTCTGTAGATTCATATCCCAATTTTGGCGTAGGAATTACGCCAAGTCAACAAAATTGACGATAAAATTGACGAATCCAATGTGCAAACAACGGAAATATATTCGTGTTTACCCGATGCCTCTCAGATGACCTGCGTAAAATTGATTGAAAAATATGAACAGAATTAATGACCGCRTTGAGGAGATTATGCACCTGGTAGCATTTCCGTGAAGTGAGGTGCTGTTGCTGTTTCTGGAGTTGCTCCTCGTAGGAATCCGGAGGCAGCTGTCCTGCAACAGTGCTCGCGCTCGTGCTCGCGCTTCCCGGAGCTCCTCCAGACACCTTCGACAACCGGTACAACGATTTAAACATCGCCAATCTTCGTCTCACAGACTTCAAATTCGTTTTTAAAATCAAATCGTAGAGAGAACGAGTCCAGCAGAAAGAAGATCGAATCGATTGAAGATTCCAACACAAATTATTTCTTTCAGCAATACGGCGTGCCTTAAGAAATCCTGCTGGGATCGAAGGGTCTAATTAATCGGTGAATCGAAATGAAGCTCCGAAACCGACAGAAAAATTAATGAAGAACCAAAGCCAATTGATGGATAACGGGAACATCCCTGTCTAGAAATGAGAAAATATCCAGAGGCAGGATCGATCGATGTAAGTTACATGCATGACGACTTCGATCCAGTCTCTCCGCTTGCGTGGAAACTCACGGTGTGCAGACAGCAGCACCCCGTGCCCTCCAAGCTACCTGGAGGTCATGAAAGTCAGATTCGGAGCCAGAGTCCCCCACTCCTACTCTCCCACCAGGGACAAGACAACAAGGTAGATCAGCCCGTAACGGCTATTAAGATTTGCTATCTAGGTACCTCGGAGAAGCTATCTGTTAGCTCTTATATTTTTCAAAAGATTGAAAAGTTTGAGAGAAGTCATTTGCAAAAAAAATGAAGACATTATGACAAGAATTGAATTTTCTATGATTTTTCAAAGCTAAAATGTTAAAACGTGACTAGACCCTTGTTGAAGTATGGGCTGACCCTTGTTCAAGCGTGGGCTGACACGTCTGCTCCCCAAGTGCATTGTCATCATCATAGAGGGTGGTAATGGGTGGACCACTGACACAAATGGGAGGGGCTAGTAGGTGGCCGAATTGGCCGTGGATGGTAGTATTGGGCAATGTTACCGTATTAATTAATTCCTCAAATAGGAGATATTTTTAGCAACTATGATGTGAAAAGGAATGATATATAATTAGCTTATGAGGTAACTATATCTAAAATCTACCAAGTAAGCTTTTAAAAGTTGGGGCAAAATTAAGGTAGAAACACCCATACTTGTCCTTGCATCCATTCATGCATGATAGTTGATTTTTCTTGAAGTGTCCCCAAACTTCCTTTAAAGTGTCTCTCAAAACTCAAAAGTGTCATTAAATTATCTCCTTACTTAACTGTAATTAGTTGACTAATGATTTTTTGAGCTATATGATGGTTTCACTAATCCAAGAAGTTTCCACTTTGAAAAATCATAGAAAAGTATACCATATCCAAAAAATCAATTTTTTTTAGTTCATGATTCATGAATTGCTAATATTTCAAATATATTAGTTTTAGAAAGAAAAAAAACTCTGACTATATTGAATTGCTTATATTGATAGTTTTAGGTGTTGCCACTGCAACTTAATGCCAGCCAAGCTCAATATGTTTTTGATGCCACTAGGTCTTAGTCAATTCCACGTTTATAGCASTGTAGTTTTTGCAAGTATATCAAGATGACCACGCATTCTTGACCTACTTAATAAATTTTGTGTAACTGCAGCAAAAGAAAAGTTTAGGAAAAAATTTCCCTATGTAGAGAAATAGATTTAAGAAGGATTTCATAATTTAAAGAAAAATCCCCTCAAAAACAAAATTATCATGAAATTTTTTCATAAAGATTCTATTTGTCCTGTTCTCAATATGTAGGCGAGCCTATTTCCAAGCAAAGGATGGTTACAAAATCGATGTAAGGCTTTCAATGTACACATTAATTGTGATCATTGTATACTTCAATGTACACCTACTGGACATTTTTGTTGCTCTTGCAAGTCCTACTATATGTGAGTCGTCACCTACACTTCACTTCATCAAAAATTAGGCAGCCTAAGAGCATCCACATTGTGACACAAAATTTTTGGCTCACCAAATGTCTCAATGAAGCTCCACAAATCTCTTTGTTGCTTCCCCTTGCCAAGTCCCCGCTTTGAGGCACAATATATGGACTGATATGCATAAAGTCAAGGCCACTATTGATGCCACCATTATTGCTTGTCCATTGAGGGTTTGCGGAATGGTGAGAACTCAACAATGAATCCCAAATTGGAGGGGCATAGAAAAGGGAGAGGGGCAACACGATAGGATTTTGTGCGAAGCTCATAGGTTGGTGAGCCCAAGCCATTCTATTCCATGGGTGAGTCAACTATGTGGTAGAAAAAGTAGCCCGGCCTCAGCCATCTCTTCGATGCCACAATGTGGATGCAAACTATGAACTTGGCACAGAATCCTACCGTGTTACCCATCTCCCTTTTTTGTGCCCTCCAATTTGGGATTCATTGTTGAGATCTCACCATTCCGCAACCCCTCGTTGGACAAGCAATAATGGTGGCATCAATAGTGTTTGGCATTGACTTCATCAATAGTAGTCCATATATTGTGCCTTAAAATGGGGACTTGGCAAGGGAAAACAAGAAAGAGATTTGTGGAGCCCATCATGAGACATTTGGAGAGACAAATTTTCTATGTCACAAGTGCGGATGCATTTTTTGGGGATGAGTTTAATTTTAAGGAATTGGACTATAATTTAAGTTCAGTTATTTCATCCTTGAAGGACGGACTAGTGGCCGTGGAAATCATACATTTTTGATACCGTGTGACATCACCTACTTTGAAAAGCCAAATATACTCATTCGAAGTCAAAGTACTAGGAAAGATCTTCCCTTTCCACTCTTAATACCAAGGATGAATAGTTTTCATAATCCTAAGTATGAAGTATGCTTCAATGATAGTAACTGAACCAAAATAACAAGAGCACGACAAGTTAGAACAAATTCCTCTACAAGTAGCCCCACAGCAACATGGAGAAGCAACACTGTCAACGTTGGGTACCATTGATCGTCCTTTGACAAAGAAGATCAATGGTACCCAACGTTTACAATGTTGCTTCCCCGTTGTTGTTGTGAGGCTGCTCTAACTCATTCTATTGTACATGTACACTAAATAGTGAAATTAGTTTACCTTTACAATTAGGTTGCCTTATCCCAAGAAAGTTACTTTACAAGACATCAAAGGCAACAATATTTCTACAAATACTTCCGTTTGTACACAGAGAGGTTCATGAGTTCTAACTACACCAGTAATTAATTGCATTCTCATAGAGTAAAAAAATAAAATATTTATATAATGTGGATTGTCAAGAAATTAGTGAGGGACAACCCAATTTCAATATTTAGTGTAGACAAATTGGTTTTATTTAGGTTGCGCCTCCTGTTCCTCAAAAAGACACAAGGAGTGAGTGGACATTAGTCGGTGACTTTAGAAACTTCTTCAAAATGTCTTCTAGTTGACAAAAATTAACACCCAACTCACACCAAAAACTATCATCCTCTAAAGGCCACTTCACACTACGGCACAAGGTTGAGATTCCATCCGTTTTAGCCAATCATAAACCCAAGATTTTGGCCTCTTGACCCTGCACACAAGGAGGCAGAATCCAAAGTCCATTGCCCAATTGGCTACCTATATGGCACCCAAATGGTTACATGGCGAAGACTTCTCGATTAGAGTTTGAGTCACCACCGTGATCGAATTCAAAAAAAAAAATCAAAAAAATATAAAACTAACAAAATCTCTGTTGTTATTTGTTGTTTGATGGATTAATGTCAAGAGAAAAGATAGAAGTTGAAAAAATGGAGTAGGTTTGAACTTTGGGCTTGGACTTTGGACTTTGGAGGCTTTACACTATGGCCAACCGAAAGCTCCAATTCCTAGTTTTTTTGGCCTATTTATTGCCCATTTCCTTGGATTCTCACCAACATTTAGCCACTCAATCCCATGGCCTCTCGACTTGGAGGGCCATAGCGTGAAGAGGCCCTGAGGTTGGTATGCACACCTATTACGGTTCCTAATTCAACTGAAAATAAACCATTTCTATTAATCCTTATTGGCAACTGATTGCAATACACTTGAGTACGCATTATTTGGACATCATATGAATAAGTCATGGATTTTCAAAGTACCGTATTCAAATAGCAGGTTTGGCTTAAATTAATCTAAAATAAAGTGCCAAAATTTTCTCGCTATTTGTAGGACTATGCAACCAATCTACAAATAAATGTAATGATGGTTTGTCAAAAACCCAAAAAAAACTATTGAGGCAAATATTAATGTTTCATTTGAACATCCACCATTACGAAAATTGATGGCAAAATGAAGGAATTACTTCATTGGCATTTAGTAAGAAAGATGGGTGGAGACTAAGTGGGGAGGTTGTTTTTAACATGAAATCCATTGTTTGTTATGAGTCCTCTAAAGGTATTGGATAATTTTAAGATGAGAGCTTGCTTGCGTATTGTCAAAACGTAGAAATTGTGTTTAAAGTAGAATTTTAGACCTCATTTGGGCATACCGGCATAGTATAATAATTTTTTGCAAACCTTTGAGTTAAAAAAAGTTGGGATATCAATCCAAATTTTATCTCCAAAAATCTTTTTGAGATTTTGGGTTTCCAATCAAAAGTTATGGACAATCAAAGAGGATGTTTGAAAATGTCAAAGAAAATGTCCCTTTTGACCCCATACTAAACTTTGTCCAAAACTTTTGATTAAAAACTCAAAATCTCAAATTGGTTTTGTAAGATGAAAGTCAAATTAATTTTACACATTAACTTAATTCAAAGTTTTTTTAACAAAGTTATTCTTCTATGCTAAAATGGTATGGAATTCTACGTTGAAGAGAATTCCCGCTTTTGACTTAACTATGAGTAGTTTAACTGTTGAGCTCATACGCATCCTAATTTACATATCTCATATGCGTTTTTATATTTCCTACCACCCCACTTATATAAAGAGCTTGTCTTTTCATCTCAATACACACAAAATAAGTGTCATCTAAAGCTATGTGATATAGTTGTTGAATATTTTGAATTTCATTTGAATGTAATGCCAATTTTTTTAAATTATATTCCCAAATGTGATGAAGTTTATTCTTGACTTCAATTAAATATTTGGCACTAAAGTATCAAATTTATTGTTGTAGTATGATATTGTCTTTAGATATTTTCAAAATTCTGACTCTATTTTGAAAAATCAATAGGAGGCTCTCAATCATAGACTTGCAATCTTGCATGTTTGATTGTATCAATCTTGTATCTTCAATATCCAGGCAAAATAATGATTTTGATGTTGTTGATTATTGGTGTCCAACCTCATGATGAATCCTCCTTAATTTTGTACCCCTTGTTCAATATATAAGTCGTTCATGGTTAGAGAGACTTAAGAGTTCATACCTCATTCATTTTGGATCCTATAACCATAACCACTAGGATTTAAGTGTATAAGTGCCATTCATATTTTCCTTGTTCAACTTCTATATAGCAACAAGAAAGTTCAAAAAGGCAATGAGATCTAAGTTCCAAATACTTTGAAGGCAAGTTAACCTATAATTGTGTAGTTGAACTTCAAAAACTTTTAGTCTTAGAATGTTCCATTTCTCCAATGTATGTGGATTATTTTTTTTGTTGATTTTTTCAGAGGTTAAAGCATGTGTCTTCTATAAGTCATCAAATTTTCAGATTTTGTTTTTGCAAATTTTTTTAAACTTTTGGAGGAAAAGTGAAGAAATTTCATGTCAAATAAAAGATATAACTCAAAAGATTTGAAAAAATTAGCATGCTTATGTATATACAAGTCTAAATTATTATGGTTTAAATCTTAATACCATGTCATTCCATAAATAATTACATGATTGTAGAATGTAGACACTCAAAGGTGGTTGTAAGAAAGAGTGGTCATTCTTAGTAGCGTTTGGATTTGAATTGACTATATTATGACCTTTTTGAATAAAGTATTTCTAAAATAAAAAAAACAAAAAATAAAAACAATTATTATCGTACTAAAAATAATATATACCACCAAAATTTGAGATCTACAAAAATGTAGGTAAAACGGTATATACAAAATAGAACTATGTTTTTTTAAAAAGAAAGTAGACACTTTGACATCAATTCTAATTTTTTTTAAATAGAAAATTACATTTACAAAGAAGTAAAAATTAGCAATTTGTGAGGACTCAATGGTAATAAGATTTCATCAAAAGAATGATCTTGAAACCATCTTCAATATTCAGAATTGCACATGCCAGGGAGCCCTATTTGCACAAAGGTAGAGGACATAAAATAATATGTTTTTTGGCATCTAAATCTAAGTGTTATATTGCAATAATTAAATTTCACTTTACTATAAATAAGAAAAAAGAAAGTGATTTGCTTGCAATCCTCTAAAAAAATAATGTCATAACCAACAAACAACCTCAAGATTCTCAAAACGTCTTTAAAAAGCTAGAACAAATTCAAAACAACAAAACCACAACAACATTGTGAAGGGCCCCAAACTCCCTTGCATTCAAAGTAAACAAGCACTAAGGTAGACAAAAACAAATGGCATAGAATAAAATGAAAAACAATTCTTGAGTGTTAGGAATGTCAATACAAAATCACAAAACCAACGTGATGAACGCTTACAATGGCATGTGCACTTTACTTGCCACAAATTGTTAAATAGCAAGCACGCAACATAGGTACTATTAAACAACAAGATTTGTTTCCATTGGGTCAGATTGGTGAATGAAAGGGGATTCAAACATACTTTGCAATGGATTATTTGGACACAACAAGAGTGAAATATAAATTTTCTAAGAGCTAGTGATAGGTATGTAATAAATCATCACAAAGCTTTAATGTTTAAACCTTGTACATCCTCATAATTAATGTCTTCATTCTAGGCATGAATCTAGCTGTGATAGTTTTGGAATAATGATGCTTTTATATCTCCCTTATAAGTACAAGTAGAAAGCAATTTAGTGCTAGTGTGAAATATGTGAAACTTTGTATTGGGAGACTATAGTGAAGGCAAAAATATCCATTATCGGCACTGCAACCCAATTTGAGTCTCTACTTTTGGATCCAATTGAGTTTTGTTGCATTATAAAGTAGTTTTGTTTTATTGCATTGAGTGTGCAATTGGAACTCAAAGTTTTGGAATTGGGACGAAAGGGTTGAAATTAGGTTGGAATGTCATCGTGAACTCACCATGCAAGTTTCTATACATGGAAAATGGCCCATTTATTGTTTCCCTCTACCAAGGGGTGCTTTTGAATTTTCATCGGAACCATATACGAAATTAAAGTTCACATTAGAATCCAAAGGGCAAGACTATTTCCCCCCAAGGACCACAATGGAAAGTTAGATGTTTTTGCTTTGACCACCTATAATGTATCTTTTTTTTCAAAAATTGGTAGACCTTAATACATGTGAATTAACCCTTAATTTATTGTCTTTTTGCAAATAAAAAAAGGGAATCCAATAATTGTATCTATGTAGCTTCAAGAAAAAACATTTTTTTTAATCTTAAGCCCTATTATCTTGCAATATGTGATGTCAAAGTTCTTGAAATTTCTTAAATATATTTAAAATGTGTTTATCTAATTTCCTACTATTTGTATGTTAAATAAAACAATTCTTATTGCAAAAGAAATCATCAAAAAATGATTAAATTATTTCCAATGTACATAACCTCCTTAACTATTTAGTATACTTTTGTATGGTTCAAATTAAAAAAAAACTTAATTTTTTTATTTTGAACCGTGCATCAAAAATTGGTAGTTTTGGATTTTTCCTCTTCCAAAACACTCTTTGGCCTTTACGGTTAACAACATTGAAAATTTTAGATTTCCTACTAAAACTATGACGTAAACATTTCATTCAATATGAGTGTGATTAATACACATGGCTTCGAAGATTGGATTTAAATGGAATTCAAACTCTTTCCTTGTGTTGTACAATTTTTAGTTCATTGATCCACTAAGGTAAACCTCCCTATTCATGCAATGTGGCAATTATTGCCACTTTTGATTAATGTCTTACAATTATACTTAAGTTTTTTTTAAAATATATATATCTTAATAGTATTTTGGCACAATTTTAGTTAACTATGCTTCATTGAAAATTTTCTTGAACATGTCCCCAATATCATGCATAAGAAATTATCTATCCAATTTTAGCTCACCTAGTTTTTCAAAATTTGATAGTGATCTCCCCGAGATTTATGCCATTTTTTCCTATTTTTTGCAAGTGTTAATTTTAGCCATAAAAATGATATCTTTTGAATTTGAGTTCAATATCTTTTGACATGAAGCTTATCAAATGAAATTTCTATTCAAATTGGAAATTTTGAAAAATTTATAAATTTCAATAATTTTTGTAGCATATGAAATTTGTGTCTATAAAACCATAGTTTTGATGACTTCTAAATTTTAGAATGACACATATTAATTTTGGATTATACCGGAAATGATGTTATATACTTGATATACCATAGTACCATTTAAATTTTGGCAACCTCTATTGAATGTTTAACAAAATTTAATTCTACAACTTTGGTAGTTAAAAGAACACTAAGAATGAGTGAAATGACAAAGTTTAAATTTACAAGAGAATCATTTATACATAGTCTAATGAATCTCATAGGAATTTTCAAGTTACTTTGTCTATTGGTATGTATGGTTTCATCACTCAAAAAATATATGAAGGTTCAAATAAAGTTTCCTTTCTTGTGAGAAAATCATGTTAAATGAAAGTGTGCTCATTGAAAGTGTGTTTGAAATGGCTTGAATTGGTTGAATTTTGGCAATTAACGTTGGCTACCATTATAATTTCTTGAATTTACAAATTCCTTCTAAAACAATTAATTTTTTCCAAGATTGAAAAGGTACTATGGTAAATCTATAGTGAAAATTATAGATTTCTTGAGTCTATTCTTTATTTGATGTGAGTTTTCTTAATAAAGTCACAACAATTTCAATTTTCTCCCAAAACATTTGAAAATTTAATGATTTGTAGTGGACTCATGACTTCATCTATAAAAAAATAAATGTACTCCGTAAAAAATTTCATTTATATCAATTGAGTGATGGCTTGAATGAATGCTTATGGACCCATTTTTCAAGGATTAAACTGGCCCCAAGAGCCCCAAGAGCACATCACATATAAGGTTGGTCCATTTGAAATTCCCCCAAACTCAATCATTTCATAGAAAATTAGAAAGGATTCATGGTTAAAAATTTATTGCAAGATATGTCATTTTCATTCCTCGGCAGGTGACCCAAACAGCTAAAAAAACATTATTTAATAATGTTTTTTTTAAGAATTAAAAATTTGAAATTGATTTTTTAGATTTATATGCGTACAAAGCTTTGAATCCTTCAATTTTCATTAAAGAGACAAAAGATATGAGGAGTTTTAGTTTGTGAGTAGTTATGGGATCTCTACTCTAAAATAAACTTTGAATTCCTTTATTTAACTCAATTTTCAATATTTTTTGAAAAAAATAAAAACTTTGGGTGTAGATTGTTTATTACAACATTACAACCATGGGGATTGTCATTTATCGATTCCATAACCAAATTATCAACAATTTAGTATTTTGAATCATTTTCTACCACTCTTCTACTTACTATTTTTTTCTTATATGTTGTACAATTCCAAATGATTTGAAAATTTTCAAGCATATAGCCAACTTGCCTTGAAAAATTAACACAAAGAATTACAACCATTTTGGACATTTTTTCATACAAAGGTGACCTTGCGAAGTGCAGTTGCACATTTTTTGCACCCATCATTGCAGTACTCTTGGCTAGGTATGATTGTGCTTCAAATGGCATCATCTTGCAGCCACATATTGAGGCAGCTTCAAGGCCCACAATTGGAGTCACAACACTGCCGCTGTTGGGGGAGCCTCACTCTCGTCTTTCAAACCAGACTCGATTAAATCAAAGTAATGCGCATCTTCAACACTCAACGCCGGAAAATCCTGACCCTCCTCCAAGGCAGGCATCCATGGATCCACAGAGGTTTGAGTGCAAACTCCATCCTCACGGTTGGATGCATACTTCGAGTTCGGTGCCACACCCAAATGCTTTGGATTGCTAGGTGGCCTTTGTTACGACGAGGTGTGCATCAGGCGCCTTTCCTCGTCGGTCCCCATCAAGCGCATTTGGAATTGTTGTCCGTAGCTCAAGCACTTGAAGCGCGGCTACAAGAGATTCTTATTGTTATAGTATGTGAAGGGCGCATTGTCAGCCATGCCGCAACAGCGGCACTCTCGCGGCAAGCCCCTCAGTTCGGGCGGGTCCACGTTCCGCTCCTTGGCGTAGGACCTCCCATGAGGGTAGCCCTGGGAGCCCAAGGTGAAAAATTTCTTGTAGTTATTGCACTGGTACCGTGGTTGGCTTTGCTTTCCGTTGTTATAATACTTGAATGTGTTGTCAATGAATTCCACACCGCAGTGTAAGCAATGCATGCAGCAAGGCGCCATCATACAAAATGCAAGGCAATGGCCTTTCAAGGAAAAAAAATTGAAAAGGAGGTTGAGCTAGCTACATGAGGTAGCAGACTAATAAGTTGAAGAACAGATTAAAGAAAAGCAAATGAGCCGAAGAGCAGAAGAATCGAGAAGAGCAAAGGTCAAGAAGAGCAGAAGAGTAGGAGAGCAGGAATTTCATGTTTATTGGCGAACCAATGCCCTTGGTGGTTGCTTTTGATTGGACAAGGCAAAGCTATTGGAAGTTCACACTTAGTCTTCTCAATACAAAATATCTCAAATGCAAAGACAAGTATTACTTTATAGAACAACACTCAAAAAAAGGGCGTTCACATTAGAAACTGCCATCACATTCCAATCCAAAGAAAGTACTAGTTGAGGAATGCTTAAAACCCGACGGAGATCATCTTCATCTCCCACTCCCACGTGCTGCTAAATTGTGCTAAGCTTAATATGCACGCCACTTAGCATAACTATCAAAGACAGTGTACATTCGGATCTATAGCAATCTGGAACCCCCAACTTTGCAAAACTACCCAACATGAGCCGATGTGAAGTTGATTACAATCAACCAATTACTGAAGAAACTCGCAATGAATGGGATAAGGTGATGGCACAATGTCGAAGGAAGGAAACTGTATGTCAGGATCACTCCCTTCATTGAATCTTACAAATTGGAACATGTGCATCTAGAAAAACCACGAAGACAATAGAGAGAGGGGCAATGGAGATAGGCGAAGAATTATCCTTCGCACTTGAAACTATCTCGGGGAGATCTCCAGAAAATGTCACCTCCAGAGGGGCTCCATTGAGCAAAGCAGTTTGGCTATGAAGATCTTGGTTGGGAGCAAATAAATGATACTTGAATCTCGTCTTGGAGGGTTTCGACACCTTGAATGTTTTGGGTATGAGTTGGTATTTCAATTTTTTGTCGTTGTGTCACATGGGTTTGTCCTTGGAATGAGATAAAAGGTTGGCAACCACATTGACAGTGGGTTGAATTCGATAGGTTGATCAACAGCAACGTAAGACCGCCCTGCAGAGACATGTGCCCATCACAGCTTATTGTATCGACGAAGAGAGGAAATTGTATTGGAGAAGAAAGAACCTCACAAAGGGTTCCAGCCTCTACCAAAGATTGAAGACATTCACATCAATTGCTTCAAGTGGCGTGAGAATTTTGAGTTTATCTGAGCAGGTGATTAAGTTGGAGCAAGTTTCCTATGTTTAACACGTACTTGAAGGATTAACATCTGGTGTGCTAGCATCATCTACGAATGAAGTAAATGTGCGGCTCACATATCATGCCAAAAGCATTCACAAATCACGTCGAGTGTTTCCCATACTGTAATTGTGCCTTGTTGGCAATGTGCGTATGTTCTCAATTGCGGATATCCTTCTAGTGTTGTTGCTAACACTCTCGTCCCCATCAGACGCTTCCACAGAAGAGCACTGCAATCATTTCCCCCAAAACTGTTAGAACCTGGTCAAAACATAAATGCTTACGCTACAAATACTCAGAGCAAAAGGACCGTCAATAAGTGCTGCAATGTTCGTAGAATCTCCGATGGTGGTTACCCTCTGCCTAAGGAGATGCTACGCAGCTATGAGGACAGCAACACGCTGTGTTCTTTTGGGACAGGGAGAACCTTTTCCAAGCGCCACTAACTCAGAGAGAATATACACCACTCACCTGTACATAATTATCTGGATTCGGGTGGAAGCAGTAGTGGTGTTGAGCAGGCCATAGTTTCCGCCGATGAGAGTCTGACGACAGTAAATCTTGTTATTGAAGGATGCAGCCATCCCTAATTGATCCAAGTACCTGCTCAGCACAATCCATATTCCTAGGACGTGTGAGTGAAGCCCTCATCAAGCCCTGAAGGAATTCGTCAGCAAGTTTCGTGGAAAAAAGACTAGTCTCAAATCCTGTTTTGTAGACATTAGTGGCACTTCCCCACGATGGAAATGATTGTAGACAGAAAAAATCGATTGGAATCTTCTACCAGAGTGTGCATGGTGTGTGAAATCTCGTTTGCTAGGCCACTCTAGAAATGAAACTCAACATTGGGTTGGAAGTTGTACTGACCAGGAGCTGAAAACAAAAGCATCAGTTACAAGATGACGCCCACTGTTGTATGCTCCACCTGCTTCGCCTATCCAAGCTGATGTTGACGGAGCAGAGCTTTGAAGAATATCCTGAACTGCACGAAAGGTCCCTAATTGCTTGTCCAAGTAGAGGGGATTGAGAATTTTCTCGACCCAATCAATGCTGGACCCTAGCTGCGTTTAGAGGCTAGAGTTAAATTGACATGTCCAACTCGAAAAAGGTGAACTAATATTTCAGAGACATAAGTGACCTCAATATGATCTGAGGCTCTCARAATAACACTGAAGCCATTTCAATTACTATGTTCACAAGTGCAAGGTAAAATTCAAAGCAGATCAACCTATCTCAAGGAGCTACACTACATATTCTACGTAGTGCGGTCCACATTATTGAGAGCAATCTAAATTGTTTGAAAGCATCTTTACTCACTGGGGCCTCTTCAACGAAGAGACGCACATTCTTAAAGATACGCACACTATTTTGCATAATATATGAACCGTCGCAGGTCCACCAACATCAAATAAAAGAGTATGAACCTACATAAATTAGAAAAGCGTACAGTCATCATATTGTAGATTTGAAATATATAGTTCTCGCGGGCTTCTCTAATGAGCATCACATTATTTGATGATCCACACTACGTAGAATAAAAGTGTACTGGTRTATGCAGCCTTGGTAAGAGAGCAGACCTGGTCCAAGATTATAAACATGGCTCGTGACTACGTCCCAAACACCGAGGCCAGAGGCGTTAATGAATGTGGAAATCCATTGACGATCGAAGAATCCGTCAGGTGCTATTAGCAACGGCAGCCGGTCGAGGAGAACCTTCGTAAACAGTGTCGATAATCAAGCGAAGCTCACTCATATCTTGGGCATACTGCTGAGCTGAAACGGAAGTCCCAACACCACTTAATTCCACTCAGCTCGTTCCCTGCAATTACAACTTCATTTGTTAAATATCTGTCTATCATCCCTCTTGGCATTCAGCTTACGAAGTCCATAGCTTCTTGCTCATTTCAGTCCCTAATGTCCCTATAAGTATCGCTATTCAAAATCTCCTAGCTCCTTTGGTGAAAAACACATGTGCACGTCAAATGGATACGCGAACAGAATGTAACTTCACAACGAAGTTGTTTACCCAGTTGCCATGCGTCTATTTGGATGCCTCGCTGGACTGTAAAATCGATGAGGGACCAGTCGTGCGTTAGAAGAATCCCAAGGACCCCAGGCATTGATTGCTTACTTGTTGGCGATTGTAGTATAAAGCATTCAGTCCAAAAGCGACTAGAGTTCTGCAAAAGAGTCAAAACCAAATACATAAGAAATTCTTCCTCAGAAAAAACGATCAAACAGAAAGAACCAAACGGAAATCTAGCTTCCAAGCATGGAATCAGGATGCGATTTTCAATCTTGACATCATCACTGCAGCCAAATTATTCAGAACAACCGCTACAACCCCCGAATTTGAGACCAGCTTGTACTGCAGACGCTTTACAGGTCCACCATCAGTACATCAACCAGAGACTATCAGAAATGCATCTGTAACATCATACTTTAATTTCTAGAATGATACTGCAAATCACGGGGATTAGTGGTCTCCAAAATAGTTACTAGTGCGCATCGTCCAAGACAGACAATGAAGAACGAAAACAGATGCTAAGATTACCAAAATAATATATTTGAAATAGAGTTTGCAAACCAGAAAAAAACATGCAATGGAGGCCACAAGTGGGAGATGCCACACCTGTTAGAGATTTCTCKAGCAACGGATTAGCGAGATCCTGCAAATCCCATGAAGACAAAAATATAGTTAAAATAAGAATTACGCAATCTGACGATATAACATGCATGGATAGTGCTTAACATGCATTTCGCAAACCTCACTACTCGGCTTGCAAACACAAATCGCTCATAGCTTCTAACCCTAGTATCTTGATGTCAAATAAAGCAAGGTCATGAATGATACGAGACTGGCCATTCTGATCTGAAGGTCTTGAGATACATGGATMCGTGGMCGAAGTAGAGGAGGATAGTACCAACTACCTATCCTATATTGCCTTCAAGCTAATCTTGCTGGACTCCTTGTGAGCGATATAAAGACAGCARAGTGAARGCCACGAAGGATATGACAAGGCTTTTTCTCTCCAAAAGATTGCCAAAGCTGAATATCAGTAGAGGAAGACACATGCTCGCATTGTTGATAGTGTTATGCGAGGACAACAATGCATCCCGCAGTTTTGGTGCATCGCTCTAAGACCTGAAACAAGGTCCTAATGAATCGATTCATTCAACTTCTTCATTGACTTCTCCTGCAATGGTAAGAACCCTGCATGAACTCTCAGTCACATGTTTTCCCATTACAGGGACTTTTAAGTGACCTATTACAGAGGATTGGGGTTGTCAAGACGCAAAACTACTATGATCTGCGTACTACTCTGTGAAATTGTTTCAGTCAATGCCCACTCTATTCATCTAACGACCTGACAATACCTAATTATGGCATTTGCAGATAACGCGTTGGCACAAAGGAGCAAACTTGATGCAAGTAGCAGGAGCAGCAGGAGCGTATACAGGACTAGGCAATACAGGACCATGGCTAACAAGCCAGAAGATACGACCCATACGGTAACCACAMCACGACCACCGCCCTTCTCCACCGCCCCGCCCTTCGCCTGAATTGAATACTTGAAGACGACTCCATCCTACAAAAAMAGTCAGGCCAGTACTACTTCTAGATACAGAATACCGACTAGTCTCACCCACCACAATCAGCCAAATACGCAAGTCAGCACAAGGAAGGTARAAAAATCAGCCACAAGCAAGCTACCAKAAWGAACGAAAARAAATCTGACGTGCAAAAGTCTAATGTCAAAATGGGGTTCACTTTGGGCTCCACCCAAGTTGACGCTGCAAAAGGTCAGTATGACAATTGTAACGAGTTCAATCAGAATCAGACTCTAATATCCCATCTGCGTTAATTCATATACCGGAACTGCCCACAGACCACTCCAAATCTACGGTCAAACATGGCCAGGGAAAATTCAAAAGGCCAACCATCTAAGCATCAACAAGTAACGTCACAAACGAAAACCAAAAAGTACCAATGGATCAAGCGTCACACAGGGTCCATTATTACACAGCTCTCCACCATACAACTCGTCTCTAAAACTCCCGATATCCTCTGTATTTCCTTTCAAACCCTACGACATTGTAAGGCGCCAAAAAATGGTGGTGGAAACTGATTATTACCAGACATCAAATTCCCTACTCGAATATCCATATTCCTACACCATCTATAACCTACTCGATTTGAATTAACGAAATACCAAAATTGCTCCTGTCCTACAGCGAGGAGGAGCACCAAGTGCCAAGACTCTCGTTCCAGGTCTCTATGCTCACACGGGCTCTTGGGGTGTGACATCYTCTGTGCTCCCACCTGCCAAGTTCTATTTCCTTTCCGGTTTTTGGTGAAGGCTCTCATTCAACTGCAAACCTCAGAGTCTCTTGCTTCGATTAGTCGTGCACAAGCGGAAGAGCTGCATTGTTCTCAAAGCGACTCAATAATACACAAAAGTAAAATCGCTTCTTGTCCCCCTGGACTGCAATCCCATGGCGGAAGCCAYCACCGTCGCTGCTTTCGTCGCCAGTCATCAACTGTAGTTGGTTCCACCAGAAGGAGGCCACTTTGTCCCCCGAAAGTCCCCCAAAATGCGCACATCTCCAAAACAAATTGGTAAAGATATCCAAAGGCTCCAAAAAGCATTACCGACCCATCTGTATGGAAAAACAGTAGTGTGGGACAATATCTTTTGGGCCGACGATGCACACTCGCACAAGGCGATCCTGARCGACACACTCGTGTCAAGGAATTTCCGAACCATGCTGCCTCCACAGCTCGGCATCAACGTCACTTCTTCGAAAAACTTCGCAAGCACACGGGTCCACGGTCGCGCGATGCGCCCAAACTACAGCGRCGCAAGGGACGCATTCCCATTCAAAAATAGTTGGTCCAGCAGGGGTAAGGTGCGCCTCCTTCCTGGACCCATTCCAACGCTCTCAAGACTTGACACCGGTGCAAGCCGCGTCAAAATGCAAAACATCTCCTGCATTGCACTCTGCAAAACACAACATCACACAACGCACCAACCTCAATCCCTCTTATCTTGCAAGTCTCCACACTGAAACYACTCCAGACATGGCACAGGAAGACGCACGAAACAATTACAGAACAAGAACTCGGGCAACCCTGCCTGCCCCTTTGGCACTCCAGAAGTACTCGAACAATCCAGATCACATGGATTGCAACGTCAGCTCAAATCTCAACTCCCATCATCTCAAGTCACTGCCATCACAAGGTACCAATGCCACGAACCTGAACTCGATGCATGTTGAACGATCCAGCTCCAATATTGGCACCAGGACGAAGCGGGTCATCGATTGTCAATGCAACTGGACCTGATGCCTTGTCAAGGTAAAACAAACCACCGCTGCCGCCGACACCCTGACATAATAMACACAAAAGAAATAGTCACTCAAACGAATCTCTAAACCAACGAATCATGGGAACGTCGACATCATCTAAGAACCTCCCCTTTAACATACGCAGTCGATGGAATTCTTCAGCCTCACACTCCCGGCCACCATTCAGTGTCCACATGTCATATTTACGTGACCCATCCCACGCACTGTGGATCCAACCATGTACCTTTGTCACGAGACGAACTTGGGTGAAATCGATCGCCCAACCAAACACGTACAGGAACCCAATCAACAGGGTCCCCAGATTCGGAGAAGAAACCGTATGCATGGAAGTCAGCAACTGCTCCACGATTCCTCCTGTCCACTGCTTGCAACCTCCACTCTTCGAACCGTCCAAGGCCAACGGACCATGAACACCAATGCTGGATCCTGTGCGCCATCCAATCAGCTTGTTAGAGCTGCAGCACAGACACTAACTACACATATACATCATCTCGTCTACCACCACCTCATTCAACATCGCACACGCGAAACACCATGGCCACTCCCCAACACTTCACGTGTTGTCAATCGGGGGACGACAATTGAAATGCACCCACCGGGTTCTGACGGGGCTTCAGAAATGGACGTCAATGTTGACCTCCTATCTGATGACGAGATGGTGTCGCTTGGAGGAGGAGAGAAAGACGACTCTGCCTCACAACAACCCAAGGACTCTGTACCAGCTAGCGTGGAAGACAAATTCGTCGACTCAGCAAATGATGTTGAGCTCGCGCAAGCATTCGTAGCTGCAGCACTCGGCGCTCTCGCTTCTGTGGGTGTGCCACAAGTAATGGGCACCCTCTGTCACCATCACACAAAATTCACCAAATTAAATTCATTGGCCTCCAAAAATCAGCAAATCAAACCGATGTTCCACACAACAACATGCAAAKCGCCAAAATCGGGACGAACCCTGAAAGAAACAAAGATATACACCAACCAATCCACATGCACAAATGAATCATGTGAAGATAACTGMGGACGCTAGGACACCACGAGACATGACCCACAGACGTCATGCAACGAACTCGTCCCAAAGAAACACCGCCGGCGCAATCACATACACACGGGTCACGGGCGTACCTCCAGATAAAACACAAGCATAATCGTGAGAGAAAACGATCCAAGGCCTCCAGTGTAAACATCCTTCAGCCCTTTCGAGTGCAGGTAAGACTTCAGAAGTAGAACCTGTTCACACGTCGACACCGTTGTCAAACACAACCCTCAACATCAATTCAACATGCTTAGCAACACGACCCACAAAAACCGACCCTCTCCACGACATAACCCTCCACCCCAACAAACAAGAACAATCAAGGGCATCATCTCCAAGCTACCACAAACGAAAACACCAACTTCCCCAATTGCACAACAGAGAGGATCCAAATACCAGGGGYGCCAATGCAGGGTGCTGGTGCAGCCGCTTGATCACGTACTCCCGGGCTGCAGCACCGTTGTGGAACTGGCTCGCTAATTCGTAATTTGAACTCACCTGGCGCACGTTTTCAAGACCTTCGCCGCTCTGCACTGCACCGCCAGCTCCTTCACGCCTCATCTTCCTCCCACCGATCGTGATATCGATCTTCACCACCGGAGAAACCGCACCCAAACCACAAACAGAAGGCATGCAATGCAGCTTGATCACAGGCATAGTTGCGCTCTCGATCGTGGCAATGCTCTTGCACCACTCGTAGCCGCGCAACGCTGCACCCAACAACCGAATAGATGGCGCCAGCAAACGGGTTCCTGTAAGCCCTGCAGTTTCCGCGGTTTCCAAAGGAGGGGGCGCATCCACTACCACCACATCCACATCGCTCTGGGATAGGCACAGCCCAGTGGCATACGAACCGAAGACCTGCCCCCCAAAATCGAAACACACTAGTCAGAACCTACTCCACGCATACACCACACCAAAAATGATCAATGCATTCTCTCGCACCCCACTCCCGGGGCCTACCTCCACGTCAGCACTCGGCCACAGTCTCTTCACGGTATCCCTCACACAGTCGATGGCAGCCTCCGCACAACTCCGGGCTTCCGACGACGGGCTGGCTGTGTGTGCAAAATCCAAGATTTCCGAGTGCAGCTCCTCGGCATTCACCAAGAATTGTTGCGGCGGAATTGGAAACATGCCATTCGCATCGAAAAGATAGCCCGGCGCCATCGCTGGCACGGACGAAGGGACGCCCCAACCACCTTGGACTACTCCGTTCTGGACTCCATATTCTCCCTCTCGCAATCCACGAGGGATCGCTCGATACGCCATCTCATGATGCAACACATCTGCAACACATGCCACTCACTTTCAGTTCCTCAATAAAAACAAGAATTTGCACATACGAAGGTCATCCACAAACGCTCCACCAATTCCCTGCCCAGAACGTGGGCTTCAATGATATGTAGAATCACAACACACGCATCAGAAGCACATGCGCCAAAACAGATTCCCGCGCCAAAACAATGACGAAGTCCTTGACACCGGATTCACCGCAAAACACCTATTCAGAAGGATTGGTTTGGCTCCTACAGGATCCCCACAGACTGAGTCACCTAAAGTAATCTCGCAGCCAAAATCAAGCACCAAGTCTCTCATACAACTGTCGCCCTCCGCG
Source organism: Pleurozium schreberi (assembly GCA_006891605.1). Classification (NCBI taxonomy): domain Eukaryota; kingdom Viridiplantae; phylum Streptophyta; class Bryopsida; order Hypnales; family Hylocomiaceae; genus Pleurozium; species Pleurozium schreberi. Next base: position 135,118 of record VACF01001480.1, on the reverse strand, counting down.
GACACAGCGAGCGTAAGCGACGGACAAAGCGTACAGGCCGCATGGAACTCAGGCGCAGCACGAATGCATTCACGCTCCACTAAGAACAGCGAAGACCTTCAGCTACTACTACACCTGAAATACAAACAACCACCTCAACTGCTCCCGCAACCACCATCACTAGGACTGACATTGTCACGTCGCTCACCAGGACGAAATGGCTGTTGAGAAGACTGCATTGGAGGCGGAGATATTGTCGTGGGAGTCRACGTAGGATCAATCCAACGCTGTTGTACCAGGGACGGAGCTTCAGCAGCTGAAGGAGATTGCGTCCTCCGAAAATGAGATTTCTCGTCCCTCTCTTTCGCGACCTTAGACTGCTGATCCCTTCCAACATCGTTTGCAGGCCTCGTCGACATAGACACTGGGCCTTCCACTTCACCCTTCGTCTGAGAAGCACTGGAGGCCACGCCGGATCTCGCTTCCGATGGCAGAACTCTCTCCTGCACTAAGCTAACTGCCGGAACCATGTGGTCGGCATTCTCTCGGGCTTCCTGCAACTGCGACCTCGTTTTCGTGCTGCTGTTAGGCTCTGCCACACTCGTCGAGACATCCACCTCAGTCTGCGTCTGCTGCCCAGATGACGCACGAGAGATTGGAGTTCCAACAATCGAACCCGACGAAGGCTCCAGCAATCGTCGAATGACCGCATCACTCCCTTGCCAAGGGACCTTCTTATCACCACTCTTGGGGCCCAAGTTTGCACTGCCCGCACCGTCTACAGCAACAGGACGACCTTGGCTACTGGAGCTCCCAGTGCAGTCGTCCTCGACAGCGACTGGGCCACCGGGAGGGCTCTTCTTACCATTGCTACCGCCGTCTCCCGAAGGCACCCTCCCCAAGGGTCGCCCACCTTCGATCACCCCTCCACCAACACTCCCGCCATCCGTGAGAGGTGCCCTGTTTCCTCCCTCCGGCACTGCCGTCGTGGCAGGCACAGTCGCCAACCGGCTATCCGCCTTTTTCGCCTCGCCGTCCCAACACGTCGAGGATTTGCCCACTTTCCTCTCGAGCCACACTAGGTCGCCTGCGTGGTGAGATCCCAAAACCGCTTGCGCGCCACTGCCAGACGCTTTTGAATTGGCCGATGACCTTCTACTCCCTACCGCCTCAGTGTGTTTACCACTCCCTACTTTACTACCGTCTCCAACAAAATCTGCGTTCGCACTCGACGGGACACCAACATTAACAATGGATCCAACTCTACTGACCCCGTCTTGACCACTTTCAATACACTTACTCCTATCGACACTATCTACATCCGCTGGCATTCCCGCTTTTAACGCTGCACTATACGAACTAAACCCGGCACGAGTCGGAGACTGGGACCCTACTTGCGAGTCCCCTTCCACACTACTCCTCAATCCACTACACTCCGTATTTAGCTCATCTGAATCTGACCTAGAACCCCTCTCACTCCCGGTTTCACACAACCCATTCGTGAACTCATCGCTCTTCACAGTGGTGGCGTTGCGAGGGTTGAGATACTCACCTGCTCTAACTACACCATTTGCCTCACCATAAGCTACGCCGTTCTCCTTCGAACCCTTCTTCGATCTTTCCTCATCGTGCGACGCCCAACTCGACGTTGACAATCCCGCACTCGCTGAACCGCTCACGCAGTCTGGGTCCGATCGCCATCGTTGCGCCGTATCAGCCCTGGCCTCCCTGCCGCGTCCGAAGTCGCCGTTCGAAGAATAGTGGCCGCTGGACTGCGACGAATTGCTGTTCGCACTGGACCAGCTCACAGCCGGCCCCAGTCTTCTTCTCCCTGACGAAGAGTTTGGAGAGTTCGATCTCTTTGTAGTCTGCGCACGATGAACGCGAGTCCCACTCCCCTTGCTCTTCACCTTTACTCTCTCCCACTCGCCTTCTGGATCGYCCGCACCCTTCTGCGCCTTCGTTGCGCCTGAAGTGCCAAAAAGCTTCAACAACTCTTCTGCCTGAAAGTTACACATCACCGGAACTAAGACACAAGCACACTTACACACAACGATTCTTCAATCTTCTACACGTGAGCAACCTGAACACTCGGCTCTGAACTTGAATCAATATGCTTGAATCTGATAGTGCCATTAGCTGTGAAAAATCTAAAACAGCGGTCTACCACATCCAGTTCCTATCTACCTCCATTTCGACCCCGTGCACCATTCGATCAAGACCTAAGCTGAGACAAAATTTATCTAGTTCAGCTTAAGCTAGTATGAATGAAAATCGCTACCGAAACCACTGTTATCCATCACAAAGATCATACTCAAAAATGCAATTGTGCCAGGCGCAGCCTAATATCCCGAACCGAATGACCACCATGCGTCCAGGACCCAGCAGATTAGGTCAGTACTGATTCAAAGCAAGCAAAGACTCGAAGACTCAGGAAAGCGGCTATCACAAGCTTGTTAGCAAGATCCAGCTTACCTCAGGCACTGTAAGCTCTAACCTAAATTTAGGACCATCGTAATAATTAACTGTGGAACGAAACGTGGATTCCTCCAGTGCGGGTCTTTCCTCCCTCAAACGAACTCTAACCTGCATGTTCAAATGTTTGAAAGGATTGTCATTTTCCCATTAAATACATGAGCAGAACTGAGCATGCATACGGTGGAGCAAATTACACAAATCTGAAGCATTCGAATTGGACGAGATRTAGGTTGGAGCAAAAAAAGTAAATTTGAAGGCCATGAACAACTGCAATTCCCAATAGTGGAACACACAGCATTTTACTAGTCAGTTTATATGACCAAGTTCCATATATGTCAGCGTATTATCCAGGCTCTCTACCTAGTGTCATTACGCAAGAACCACTTGATTTTGGAGGCAGCTAATGAGTATGACTGACCGTTGGACAGGAAAACTTGAGAGAAGACGGGACTCATGACCAGAATCAGAGAGCACCATCCTTGATAATACTGATCACAACAAATGCGTGAGAAACGGATCCACGACCGTCACCCAGCGAGTACAAGACCCTATGACCAACGGAATCGCAGGAAGTAAAGCATGCCTGTGCAGGAAAACGAGACACAGGTCGACCATTCCGTCTTGCTTCTTTSATCTCCCAAGCCTCAGGTTCAATGTTGAAGCCACCATCACTCGTCGCCTGTAAGAAATTGAAGTAGGGGTCAGTTCATCTGAAGCAGCTCGAAAAAACACCTATCTCTAACCGCTAGACATACCTTAAAACCAGAGGGAACAAGAAATTGAAATAAGCAGATGACTATATCAGCAATCGTCCATACAGGCCAAAGGACCAGTTCCCAAAGAACAGCAAGCGTACGTTGACGGTGTCTGCTGTGTGCACCTCACGGCAAGTCATGCACTCACCTCGAAAACGCCATGCATAGATCTTGTCGAATAGTTGTAAAGAAACAGCGGAAGCCCCGTCTGTATTGCCTTTACGGAGTCTTGATACCGCTGAGGAAGCCCTGTCAACAAGCAAGCAATGATTGAGAAGCAACCTTTAATGACATAACGCGACAATATATTTTTCGCCTACTACTCTGATATGGAACATCCTAACTGCTGACACATCACCGTCACCGAGAAACACTCCTCTTAAAAATGAAAAAAATATTGTGGACACAACTGGTCGGGCAGGCTCCTGGTAGAGGCGCCTACCTCAAAACGCAAGCGATCCCTCACCAACCCAGAGATACTAGTTTCTGCAAGTTATTTATGAAAAAGGATAGTTGAACAGACCTTGTATCAAATGACAAGAGCAAGCTATCTGAAATTTTTCTTTCTAAAACCTTATTGGGATCATAAATCCTCCCCTTTCACGACTCCGCCCGACTTCTTCWACGATGGCATTGCCACCACTACTTCATTCGCATATTCACATCCTAAAACTGTCGCGAATTGCTGGAGCTTGTCCCTGACCCCAGCACAAACTCAGTGTAGGGTTCTGACAAATTCTCAYAACTGCTTTAGCAGAAATTGACCTCTTTCCATTACCGATGCCCCCACATTCTACTCCCCCGCCGCAAATACGGAGCATTGACAGGTCTGTTTTAAAAGCGTAGAGAGGGAATCAAAGTATAAAAATGGGGAAGATGCAGTCAGTTAAAACCGCTCCACAATACAATCGAATGTGTTGTCCACCTTATTAAACTTCACGCCTCGTGTGAGACTCTAACAACAGGAGTGCAAATCCTATTCAAATTCCATAAGAGAAATGTCATCAATGTAAGAAAAAAGGTGACAWTAGTAATCTCTGCTCCGATTGCCCGGAAAACCTAACGTCACCTACAGCGATGTAAAACTGTACCATGACCAAGCCAGAGTCGGGAGGCAGAAACATTGATTGAAAGGGAAGAGARTGTACCGAACAAGTGACGCTCCAAGTCTTCGCGCATGGTGTCATTGTTGCACACGAATATGAAGCCTCCGAGAGGTTCATTCAGACCGCCGGCATTGCCAGCAGAGGCACCTCCATCCACCTTCCGCTCTTTCATGTAACTCACGTCCACAGACACCGTCGGTCCCGGACGATGGTATTTGGCGGTGGTCACCATCCTCACAACCGTCCTCAACCAGTTCCGCCTGTTAACCACCCCCSTTTCTCATACCACAATCGCCGGCAACCACTCCCTCTTCACCATCCCAGACAGTTCCTAATCACGCCAATTCCCACCCTAGGGTTTCCCTTTCGCAATGCAGGTCAAAATTCCCCTCCCAAAATTTGGAGCCGAAGATATCTAAACTCCTAAGTCAATGCCTTTCCGTCCACAAATCGCAACTGACGCACAGGGCTTGATCCCTCGAGGCGCAATGGCGACCTCTGGGTCCCTGAATCCCCCGCGTCAATCCGGAACGCCGTCGAATTCCCTACTGGCCGCGCATGCAACGTACGCGCGGGAGCCAGAGCGCAATGAAGATAGGTGTCAAGCGAGCGCTACAGAGCGTGAGAGAGGGCGAGCAATGGCTCGTTGAAACGCGGAGGAAGACGGCAGCGCGGGGTGCAATCCATGGAAAGGAAAGCAATGCGATTGCAATGCCACTTGGGCCAGCGCCGTTAGAAAGTCCACGAGCGTCGTTGTCGTTCATATGCATTGGGAGGGGCGGCGCTGCCGAAGGCGATGAAGAAAGAGGCGCCCTCGAATGCCATGGGCCCCATGGCTACATGCCGTCCCATCACCGTGCTAGGCATGCATGCCCGCGGTCTGCTTGTCACGCGCTCCTCTTTTTTTTGTTTCGGGCAGGAGTGGTTAGGGCAGAGGTTTGGGCCCTTGAATCGTGGACACTGTCCAGGGCCCAACAGCTGCGGGCCACGGTATCTTATCTCCGATTCTGAGTGGAACTGTAGGGTAAATTCTGATAGCTTGTTAAATTGGTAGACTTCAGGGAGTATCTGGTTCTTTAAAAAATTGACCTTTCTACCTTTTTGACTTTCTACCTTCTGAAGAAGTGAATCTCGATCCTTCTTCGTAGTCACATGTGTCAGAAACTTTGTTTTTACTTTTTAAACACATTCAAAATTCAAGGAATTTGTTTTTCTAAGATCTGAATCTGTGGGAATCTTAAAGAACGTTCAAAACGTTTTTGGATTTTTTGAATGAATTCACTGTACACATTTTGGTCACCCAGAAATGTCCCAAGAAGATGAAATGCCTATGTTGCGCCCGCGTAGGTAGGGTGGAGTTGACTTCAAATTTCACCTTGATGGAGAAATGAAAAAAATTGTACCCTAGCTTTTGGTTGGTTAATTTTAGACTAAGAAAAAAAGTTGGGGATTCTTGACTCCAAATCTTAATTCAAATTTTCCCCATTTTTTTTCATAACGAGCGTGTTGAAGAACACATTGCAAGGGGTTTTTGTCAAGTAGAGAGATTGATTTCATGCTAGGTAAACCACCTGTCACTGCCAGGTATCAAACTCACAACCACGTCATTTGGCTTGAGTACCTTTCCACCATCATCTGGTAGTTTAGGGCATCTCGGACCAAAATTTTTTTATTTTGACATCGAGAGTAAAATGTGTACATTTTTTCAAAAGTGAAAAGTTTAAAACAAGCATTGCCTTTTCTACAAATGCTAGGATGGAAGATAGAACTAGGAGAAAGAGAAATCCATTCTAGAGAAATCCATTTCAGTAATGTTTGGCATTACTTTGATTTGATGGAAAACAATAAATGTAAGTTTTGTACCTAGTTTATGAATGAAAAGTTTATTAGAGATGGTTCTATTATTTATGCTACTTGGTTGTTAAAACTATTTTTTGTACTTGGATACTTAAAATGTTTATAATATTTAAAAAAATTTGCACTTGGATATTTAAAATTATTTATAATAGACCGTATATTTTTTAAATTGATGTACATTGTGATAAACTTCGTACTAAAAATTACATGATATAGTCTCTATAATAATCTATATTACATGATATAGTCTCTATAATAATCTATACTATGAAGCATTTGAATGCGTAAATTTCTCAAAACAAAGTGCAACTATCTCTTTAAGAAGTTATTCTACTTCCTTCATGTCTCACTCAATCTATCAAAGCATCAACTAGTAAAGTTGATGYCAAGGACCACAAAATCCACAAATTCAAATATGAGTTTGATAACTAAAGATGTTGCATAACTTGCATTGTTGTATACATATACATATTAGCTATATACACATCTAATTTTTTTCCAATAGTTAATTAAATTTGACCCTTGCCACAATGTTGGATTTTTCAATTTTAATGGTTTGTTACCTCTGGGCCAATTCATTTTTTGAAATGGATTGGCTTGGTGATTTTGAAGAAATATTATCTTTTGTTCATAAATTGCACTGTTTTGTTTTTGGATTTATTAGATGTTTTTTTAGCCCAGTAGGAGATTGTTTCGGGGTTGTTTCTTGAAACTGTTCATTGCGTAGGGAACTCAACAATGAATGTTCTAAAATTTTGAATTTCAAAAAAAAAAAATTCAAAAGTCTTAGAAAGTAAGGTAGGAGGTCCAGAAATGGAGCATCTACGGGCTGATCAACCTTTTTCATATATTTACTTTGATGGAGATTTTTTTTCTTATTTTTCATACAAAAAGAATTTGATTATGATTGCAACACAAGTTGTTTCCTATTTTTTGAAGTACTTTTGAATTACTTATGAATTTTCAAACAAGATTAGTCTTAGGTTCCTATTTATGACCCTAGGTCTTCCATAAACTGTTCACTTGCAACTTCTAGAGAGAAATGGGGAAAGCAAAGAGAATGATTGGCTCTTGCAATAAATAATGTGTTTTTTAGCAATCCATTCAATGACTATAGAAGGTCCATTTAAAGACCATGTCATGTCTATTTTAGGAGAGTCTATATTGGCAGTTCTAAATGTCCGCTCCATTTTAAAGCCTCTTCTCTTATAAAAAACTGAAAATAGATTTAGTTTTTTCTTTCTTTCAAAAAATTATTTTTAAAATAATTAATAATTAATTAAAATGATTACTTAAGTAATATTATCTGACGTGGCCGTCTCTCTGCTACGTCAGATACTCAGATTGCCTACATGATAGAGTTCCCAAAGTTCTCAATGCGTTCCCACATCTCGGGATCTTGCAGTCTCCAAAATGGTCCAAAAAACATCTAATGCAAACAAGCTATTTATCTTTGGTTATAGTTGTAATCAATTAAAAAGTTTGACCACATAGTTGAACTTTAGTTGTAAAATTTAAAAAAATTTAATTCTATGAGATTGATCAAATCAATTTACACATTAGAACAAACTAAATCATTATATCTTCCAACTATAATACTTGTTRCTTCTACATATAATACTATCTTCAACAAAAAGGGYCAAATAATTTCAATTCCAATTAAAGGTGATGATTTCTTCAAACAAACTTTTTGTAGTGTAAATATTTATAACTTTTTTATAATCACTTGGAGAGACATCATATAAAGTTTGACCCCTATAARTACTTGTGATGRGATTTTTTTGTATCAAAAGCAAGTTTATTTTTATAAAATCATTCCATAATTCAACACTCCTAGTTTAGTTTTGAATGTGCAATGGGTTATGAGCTAATATTTACTTGAATTCTTCAAGTACTTAAATCGTGCTTTATGTTTTTATGATTTGAAATTATGTACTACAGCCTAATGTGGACATTACCACCTTGATTACCATGCACACATTTTCAATCCATTAGGTCATCARAATTTTGTTAGCATGAGATTGATTTTTTTTTAATTTTTTGATTTTGAGAAAATCATGAAAATATAATTTTAGTTCATGGTAATGGTAGTAACCTTGTAGTTTGTTGTAACTTTTGGAAAAAAATGATGAAACATATCCTTTGAAAACAAGGGACTATAATAGTCAAGCTACACATGATAGACTTATCAAATCTTATCACTTCAAAAACTTTAAACAATTAGAAAGTTCATTTGTTGAACTATTTTGAACATGCTTGTAAAATTTGTATGATTTGCCATGATATTAATTTTTATGTTTGGAAAAAGGCCAAATTTTCACAATTTGGGGGATGCTCTAAGACCACAAGCATTAATGCATTATAGGTTAAATTAATCTTTATTTAGTTCAAGTAATGGTCATTGAAGATTGATTTCAACAATTAATTATCTRATATAAAATTAAAAAAATSTCAACTTACAAATTACATGGCATGTTTCAATTTACAAATTTCAACAYACATTGGTAAGTTAGGAAGATCCATTTGACATGTTTGTAGATTTAGGCAATTAAAAATGGGTCCAAATCATCCATACATTCAASTTATAGTGGGYWTTTTAGACATTTAGAGATTTAGGTCATAATGAGGTGAGTAGCGGCCTCTATCAAGACATTGAGTAATACTAACAAAGTGAATTAGTGGTTGCAACTTCTACCTTTTGTGCTAAAATTGCARTTTCACGTCAAATTCTTAGGGGTTCACATCACCTCATACCATTCACAARATGACACATGTCACTTTCTATACAAAATTGACTTAATTTATCCTACACTAGGGTTAGATTTGTTAAAAAATAATCYTAAATATAATTATTTTTGACATCTAATGAAATTTTCAAATTTTTTACGGTGGCACTATTGAATAGTGTAGAAAATATCAATGAAAATAATCTAAATTCATAAAAATTTAAGATTCCCACATACAAATTACAACATTGTCCATCAAAAAAATCATCACAAATTGCAAAAGGAGGAGAATGTAATATATTGTGCTATRTGAATAAATGTCCAAAATTTTTAACAATGAAAAGTTCAATGGCATGTAAAACCGAGAGCTTAGTATCAAAAATCACATTGAAATATTAGACACCACAAAAAATGAAATTCGATGAAAACAAAATATCACGTATTGAATAAAAATATCCCTAATGAATTTTGACCCAAGGGTATGGTATGTCAAATCTAATCTTCACATATGTTATTTTCTCTATTTTAGAGTAAAGAATAGGGAAAATAATTGGCATTTGTACTTGAAGAATGGCCAAGGTGAACTAACCCCCTCATCGCCCCTTTCACAAGGTAAATGTAAAAATTGCCCCTTGTTTTGTACCGCCTCAATTTTGTATTCATGCACGTCCACCAAGAAATTTGGGACCTTTGATGGCAAATATGAATTTAGAATTTGCAAATTTTGTCATACATGGCACATGAAAGAATTCGAGTGTTTTCCCCATGGATAAGAAAAGGTGCAATGAGGGGGTCAATTCACCTTGGCCGGCTTGGGCTAGGTTGGGTTGGAGGAAAATTGGAGGAAAATAGCAGGTAAGGTAAACTACTCAAAAAGCGTCCATTTAAGAGCTGATTGCGTTTTCAAGGAAGCTGAACTCCTTGGGATCATTTTCAGTAAATTTTCATAGGAAGGAAAAAGGAATCGACATCTAACCCAAGTCATTTCATATTTTTTGGACCTTCGAAGAATTAGTTACAAATTTTTGAAGTTGTCGTGCAGTGGTCATGAAAAGCGACCACCTCCTGAAATGTACACTGCTTGGTACATTGAAGAAAACAAAATGTACCTCTGCATCATGATCGCTTTCAGAGTATAGGCGCTTTAAGAGCAGTCTACCTTAAAGCTCAAAAAAAGTCCCAAACACTGCCCCCCCAACCTTACCTACTGCAATTAAATATTTTTGCACCTAAATTATGATAGTATTAGGCCCAGCCCAACCCAGCCCAACCCAACCCAGCCCAGTGGCAAGTAAGTTAGGGTTAGTGGCAGTTAAGTGCTTGCCTACTTCCGCATAAGTTAACTTAGTTTAGTTCAATAGTTAATCCCCATGGCAGAGTTCAGAAGAATCCTTGTCAACTTGCCCTTCCTTGGAGAGAACTAACTTAACTTATCTTAAGTTAACTGAAGTTAATTAGTCAATGTGCAGTGGACGGTGTCCACACCACATGAATGTCACCGAGGGTAGGTGGGTGGGTGCAAGACAAGTCTCATGGCTCCCATTCACCCAGGCTGGGAACAACTTCTGTGAGCAGCCCCAATTTCAGAGCTATGCCATAATCTATAATTAGTAGGATCCTAATGCCACTCAGAGTGAATCCTCAACTGTTTTTTGGTTGCTATGTACAGTACAGTACAATACAATAGAGAGGGGTGAATAATACAACTGCATAAAATTGTTATGAATAGAGACAGGTGAGTTCATACAAAGACTGCAAAAGAATGTTATGTACAACAGAAACCAGTCCCTAGCAGGGGAGAAAATTTCAGATAATTATACCACTTRAATTTGGGTTTCTCTCCTATGGAGGATCACCAAGACTAGCATGAAGTAAAATGTACAGTCAAAAGTAGAGCACAGCCTATTGAAATGCATTGACAATTGACTACCTCTTGTCTCAATTTTCCAGCATTAAGGTCCATGGGTCAACATGCAATGTTGCACCAGCCTGCAAATTGTCACAAAGCAGMAGTTTTGTCCTCCTGAAATGGATTTAGACCTCAAGGAGAAGGCAACCCACTTAGCAAAGCTAGATGCTTCTTTAAAAGAAAAAATCAATTCCATTTCCGACATTAAGCTGATCTACATAGTTGCTGTGACCATTATCTGCAGGCCTGACGTTGTAATTTAGAGACGGAGAAGGGTTTGAGGGTCTCATCCTGGCAGCTCCCATATCAGGCTCCATGCTTCTTGTGGGGTACTGAGTTTGCGAATCCACACTGTACTTGGACTTCGCAGGCTCCAAGCTAGCTCTGTACATATGCAATTGACATCAGTAGAGGTATTACGTGATGAATATTTGAATTGGAATTAATAGCAGCAACCTAAAGCAAGTAAGAAGTGGTATTGAGATGCTCACATCACTGGCTAAARTCAACCATGATTGTGAGAAGATGASTTCCYGTTGGTAACATGGGTGAATATAGGACATAAGATCATTTCCTGATGGCTCTATTATCCTCTGCCTTAAAACCATTTTGRCATATCCCAATCCTCAAAAAAAATTCATTAAAAAGAGTATCCTATTGTAAAGGAGAAATAAAATATAGACCAACCTGTGAGGATGAATGGGAGGAGCACGATCTGAACCCGACTTCTGAATGCTAGCCTTGGCCTTGCGCARCGCAASTAGTAGATCAGTRACATYATTGTTACTAACTCGACCTTSCTGATATGGTGGCGAGGAAGCMCGGTCTCTTGTGGCGTCAAAAGCAGGTCCATATCCAAGGRATAACTTGGGTTCAGRTGCTTGGACAGGCTCATTTGGAGGTGGCTTGTGCTGCGATGTACCGTTAGTCTGCAAAACCCAACAGTATGCAGGAGAAAAAAAGTTACAAACACCCGCACATGACATATGAGAAGCACAGAATYARAGAGTGATCSAAGGCTAAAATGATAGACAATAATAATTTTGGTTTTTAAGTTAAGGCTAACCTTTGCAGGAAGTGAATTTTGGCGAGTCATCCCATTCGAGCTCTCATGCCTGCCTTCACGGTCGTCAAATCTTCTATAAGTTCTCCTTCCAGGATATACTTCTCCACTAAGCCTTTGATGATAAGGCATATCCACTAATCTGTAGTCTTCTTCAGTTGGCCAGTTACTACTGTCATGAGAACGAGACCGACGATGGCCATGCCTGTACCTTCTGTGAGGTTCGTCTCTTTCTCTTTGCCTGCATCTCAGATGTAACACTATGAGAAACTCACGCTTGAAGGAGTGACTAAACATTGCAGGAAATAAGCCACTAAGATGAGTCATAAGTCATAACGAATAAATCCATTGGACCCACGGGGCAGCTGTAGAGGAACGCAGCACCGAACAGGATCTAAATAAGAATCAGAGCTAGGGCAAAAGATGCAACTTCAGAACTGGTACCAAACCTCTACAAGGGGCTAGTAATTTAAATATCGAAAAGTCTCGTTGTGCCCAGATTGATAACACACCTACATATCATGGAGCAGGAATTGCAAGATCTGCAATAGAATGAGATTTTGAAACTTTGAGAGCTCCAATAGTGCAGATTTAGCTCAGGAAGAAGAGGAAAACAACTTCATATATACCTGTAATAACTGTCCTTGGATGTCTTATCCAAGCCATCTCGGTCGTCGCGCATTGGATGAGCACCCCCATTGTCATGTCTGAATGCATCCTCGGCTGACCGGCTTGTAGGTGCAACACGATAAACTCTACCTTCAGCATTTCCATCACGATATGATGATGGRGGATCCTCCTGCTGYAACTGCTTCTCATGGCAGTACTCCCGACTCTCTGATTCATGCTTCGCCTTGGTTGATCTACCTTGTTGATAGGTTGCCTTCATCTGTTCTCCACCGTTTACAGAGTTCACTGGCATCTCCTCAAGTGCAGACTTCTGSAGGCCGGCAGTGTTCTGAAGAACAGCAGGTACTTTCTCCATCCAGCTCATCAGCTGCTCCCCTTGACTTCCACCTTCTGCGAGAGCATTCATATCTGCACTCATCTGACTCCACATCTTCCGTAACCGATTTTCAATAGCAGCTCTGCACAACCAAACACACATAGCTTGCTTATATTAAGGAACCATCGACATAACATTCTTGAGGGAGCTGCCTTTAAACGCCCTTGCAAAAAGAATCCAGAATATTTTGAGTAGCGTCAACACCCTTCGAAGAAGAAGACACAGCACTCACTTAGTAACTGTATGCTCTCTACAGTGGATGTTAAACTTTTGAGTATTATCTGAAGTTTCCATCTACAGTGGAGAAGGGTGAGTGCTCACAACCATTCAAAGTGTTAGGAAGCAGCCCACATACGTTCAGTCTAGTCAATAAAAGTCCATTTTCAATAAGAATCTGATCGTTGTTTGCAAGGGTGTTAGGAAGTGAATCTGATCTGAACCACCTTCGAGTGCCGAAGTAGTATAACCCCCGAAGGACCAAGGATTCAAGGTTTTAAGATGACCAGTTTTGTTGATTTTATTTTAGACCCTATGTACAACTACAACCAGAGAAGAAAAATGCAAATGTTGGAGAGGAAACACATAAATTTGAACAAAAGAAAGTCTCCATGTAGTCTACTCAAAACTGCAAGATGATGTCCAATTTGGCCCTCTAGGATCCTTTAGGGAGTAAAACAAATGAGGTYCTAAGAAGAGAGTGAAGACCTGTTGTTCTTTTTCTTCGAGTCTCCAGAGTCCTTGCTCCCCAACGAACTGCCAATGGAGTCAGTTCTGGAGATATCACTAGCATTGCTCTCCAGAAGCTCCTCCTTGATTTCCTCACTAGAAGATACTCCAGACCCTGAATTCACATGTATAGTTTTGGCAGTGCAATCAGCTACTCGTGAAAAATTCCCTGCATCCATCATCACAAAAGTATTCATTTAAAAAACACTACCACACTGACCTCGTCTCATTCCCCACAGGAATATTAATTCCTAATTTAAAAACGACCAATTCAATTAATCAGATCATGAAAAAACTATAATTCAGATTATGCAAAGATTCATCAAACCAAAATCAATGAAAAATATTGCACATGAAGGTCAAAAATTAAATGCAGCTTTAGCTGCTCTGGCATCAGGGTGAATGGGCTTCCCTAGGACTCAGGCGCGACCAAGGAGGCTAGCGAATTGCACGCAGGCCGTCGATGGGACCAAACTTCCTGAGCCGTTGGATGCTGGCCGGGTGTCCCCATCCGGGCTTCGCGGATTCCCGCCGTTTGCGAGAGTCTGGGTTCGCGCGCGAGTTTTTTGATTTCCATGACCGAGATGTCGGGCTCCCGTAGTTCGTGCAAATGCGAGTGTTGTGGAAGCAGTTTTCGGAGAATAGTGAAATCGGTTCGGGGATATGGGAACTCGATCAATTGGCGTCGAAAATAGGGCTTCATTATAGTTGAAGTCATGTTGCGAATGTTTGAAGTTGAAGTCATGTTGCGGATATTTGAAGTTGAAGTCATGGCAGCCGACAGGTAGGGGGACTGAAGATCCTTCCTTTTTCTTCCAGTACGCAACCTCCTTGTTTGTTACCCTTCACACAAACTTCTCTCGCGGTCTCATTCGTATGCAAAGTTCTGCTGAATCTTGGAATCTCGGAATGTGCGATTAAGGGTATTACTACTAACAGTACTCGAACTCACAGAAGAAATCCTGCATGGAAATTGGACCAGTGTCCTTTTGTGTGCTCAAATTTCATTCGTAGAGCATCCCAGTGTATCCTATTCTATCATCGCTGGACATTGACTACGGAATGCTTCAAAACTGCCGTAGATGAACATTTTGGATTTCTCCTGTGAGCTGCTTCCGTGATCGATCTCTTTCCTGCGCTACAACCTCACTGTCCTTCTGATTTCAGCTTCGTCGCTACGATTGCGAGCTGATAGATCTCTGGGCGTAGTGTTTCGGTGCTCTTGATCATGCGATCGTCGTTTTCTTTGCTTTGATGTTATCGGGTTTTCATGGATATTTCCGATTTTTCCTGCGACGTTCGCGCTTGTGTGCTCGTGGGTGATGATGTTTTGAAAATGGGGAAATGTTGTAGGTCTTCGGGGTTGGATTAAAGGTGGGTTGTGTGAACGGCTCTGAGTCCTTTTCGTGAGTTTTGTGGGTCGTGGATTTGGTTTTCCCTTAGCCTTGCCTTTGGAACACCTCTTATGCGACAGTATTCTCTGGCATTGTGTATTAAGCTTCAAATGCTTCTGGATAACCCGTTCGCTCACCCATTATATAGCTTTTCCGAGTTGATGCAGAGCAGATTAATACCTTTGGTGAATGCCTGAAATGAGCCTTAATGAATTTTCTTATTGAGTAATCGAACATCAGATCAATGTCTTTAATGCTCTAGTGGATGCGTTTTCTGATAGTTACTGTCTGTTTGTTTTGTATTTCATCCCATTATCCATTTCGTGCATGCTTGATTCTAAAGCCTTTGATGCTGAGGAATTTCAAGTTCAATGAACTCGATAGAGTGACTGATATTGCAACTGGTTATCGATCTGATATTTTTCTGTTTCTACAGTACTGTCTATCGGTCGTGAGAATGCTCAAAACAACTGAGAATTTGCGAAGAGAATGCAGTGTGCACAGTTGGTAAGACATTTGGTAACTCCTACTTCTGTTGCAGATGCCTCGAAAATCAAAAGCTCTTGCTGTGAAGATCGTCCGACAATTACACTCCAAATGGCACATTGACCACTTGCTTATTGACTGCAGAACCTAAAATCAAATTTTGTAAATTTCAAAAGAACAACAATGCTTCTCATATTTTCCGCTTGAAATGATGTGCTCAAGCCATAGTTTCTTCACCCTTAAAAGAACGTATGGAATKTGCTACCTAAGACTCTTAATATCTATAGCGACTTATGAAACCGTCAGTCGTGTTAGAGGACATATGTATTCACAAAATCATAGCACAAGAATACGTGGACTAAAAGTGTGAATACAAAAGTTGTCATTTGTGAGGTACTCCATATTTCTATAGAAATTTGAAGCAAAATATAATCACAACTTGAAAGTTGATGAATCTCAAAGTTTGCAACCCTAGAGACTTAGTTTTGGCCTTCTTTTCTGAACATACTATAAGAAATTTTAAAATTGCTTATTCAAATACTACAAAATTAGTCAAATCATGTCGCTGTCTTTATAATAGTCATTTGGCATGTCTTTATAATAGTCATTTAAGTGAAATTTATTAAAAATTAATTTAAATATATTTTAGGTCTTTAATTTGGATTAAATCAATGGTATAGAATATTCTTAGCAATCTTAAAGAATCTATGAGTTGCCTAAAAGTTGTTGCTAGATTGCAATAGCATTATCTTTGATATAAATATCATATTAAAAACCCTCTAATCAATTACTTAAATATATGTTTTTCAATCATAATTCCACTTTTCACCAAACACCCAACAACGATGCTAGTGTCCAAAWTGTCAACTCCCTTGATACATTGGATTGTATCTAACAATCTTCAATCTTCTTGTATTTGTATMAAAAATAATCTCAAAGAATCAAATGATGCTTTCCCTAAATATAATTGCAATAAGCTTAATACTACACTTTAAAACTTGAAACAAATTGAAATAATGTTGTTTTCAATGAAAAATCGCAAACCTTTTGTCTAACGGAAAGATTGTTTGGGGACAAAGGAAGTAATACATAATCTCATGTAAAAGTAATATTAAATTGAAACTCAAATATGATTTAAATGTCTAAATTGAGCTTGTAAACAATCAAAGCTTGATTAAATGGCAATGCAATGCTAGTCCTTAGCAATTTATTTCAATCTCAAACAAACACGCAGTTTGACCAAGTGGCAATGAAACTACTCCTTGGAAACAACTATATTTATTCCAACTCAAACAAATACAGATAGTATCCAAATAATAGCATTTCTAAGGCATGACAACCTTTAGGATCAATGACCCCCAAAAAATTTCAAGAAAACAAAATAAAATAAATTGAATTCATTCAAAATAAATAATGGAAACTACTCAAATCAAATGAAATTATGGGAATRGGTTCTCCATCTTAAAACTTTTATCCTTGGAAAGGTCACAATTTTGGAAAGGACAAGACCTATCACCAAGGTACTTTGCAAGTGATTTGAATTTTGAACCAAGAAATGCTCTTTTAACCCTTGAACGACGTGGAGGACGTTTATTGTCCTTTGGATGACAAAAATCTCATCTGGTGAGTGGACTCTCACTAATTTTCATCCGTTCTTTTTTTGAAAGTGACCACATATATGTCGAGCATCATGGGAAGTCAAATTTAGTGTCTTTAATTGCTTCCATATTTTTAGGTAGCCCTAATTCTATGAAGATAGTAAAAAATTTCACATAAAAGTGTTTTATGCCACGGAGCCCTTCTCGCAATTTTTGAATGGGTAGCATCAAGTATTGGTTTGTGTAACTTTTCCAAAGCTAAACATGTGCGTGAACACTGATTTCCTCCTTGGTCAAGCACTACATATTGCACCCCACCTTTGCCATTGGTGATAGGTCCGTCCTTTAAGGGTTAAATTACATGACCATCAAGCTACTGTAGGCTCAAAGTGATCAGCTTCTGAACCTGGGTCTTGACATTTAGACCAGGCTCGATTTCCCGCCCATCGCCTCTACGGTCAAGCATGTGTGAAGCAGTGTTGGTGGGCATGAAATCATGGCCGGTTAGTTTTTTTTTCATACGCTCCATTACAGTCACTGCTCTCTCATTCAGAACTTCATTGGCATCCCCGAGCTGGCCCACAGCCTGCAAGAGCCATGACGATAAAACGATATCCTACTCAATCAAAGAGAAGTACCACAGAAAATTCTAGAAGATACGGAAAAAGAATACACAAAACATGGACTGTCAACATAGAAGTACTAAAAATAAATGATAAGGTTAGCAGCATTCCATCTCTGCATCCTCGAACAAGGTACCAAACTCTATTACCCCTTCGTACTAATCTTATAGGTAGCAGGGGTAAGCTTGTGTCGAAGGAAATTAAAATCAAGCTATAACAAGCGAATCAGCGTTAAAAAAAAAATGCTGTAGCATCCAATCTGAATGAAATTAGAATTGCCGGAATAAAATCAAACCTGAAGCAATTCTTTCTCGCGTACACCACGTTGTGGTGGAGAGGGAAGGTTCGAGATTCCATTGCCTTCATCTGGATTCCCAGCTGCTGCATTCCTGCCCTGACCAGGCACGTGAGGAACCTCAGGTAATGTGAAAAGTCGCCAATTAATCAAGGGGTCATGTACAAAAGCTTCCATCATTGCCATCACACTGTCTTTGTTTGTCCTCAATACTTGCATAACACTCTCGCAAGTGGACCGGAAGTTCCCTTCTATTCCGCTAACCTCCATTGCTTTCACAAGCATGCGAGTGAGTCTGAATGGCACCTGAAAATATGAAAGGCACATAAGATTCAGAAATAGGATCACATAAATACGATCATAGCACAGGGCGATTCAAAGCAAGATAAAATTATTAAAAATAAGCACCAGGAAGGGAATAATAGTACTAAGGCAAAAAATCACCTTCTCCGGAAACTTTTCACGATTCATGGAAGCTTCAAAGCAGTCACCAAAATCGATATGCAGGATCTTCCCACTGCAATGGTACCATCATTACAACATTAATCCTCGAGTGCAATTCTGCCATATCCATAAGATCTTGCATATAATTGAAGTTTCCAAGAAGCGTGCTAAATGAATCTGTACAATTGCTGGCTGACTCATTCTTGAAAAAGATGACAAAGGACAATAGGACAACTGTACCTGTGACGGTCCAACATCAGATTGCTAGGATGTCTATCTCCAAGCCCAAGTAGATAACCGACCTGCCAGTAAACCAAAATTACAATGTGGAGCTGTGTCGAGGAAGAAACAATTTGACCACATGTGCAGGCMTCGGTGCATATCAGCAAGCACGACGAAGAAGCTTCAAACCATTCACAAGCTCAAACAACCACAGCGAAATATCATATTGCAATTCTAATCTAATTATGAAATCYAACTTATGAATAAGAAAGTACAGACCATGCTCATGACGGCCAAACTGCGGGTGTAATTCGTCCTGCGGTCTAGCCACACCTCAGAGCTCCTGCTTTTCAACCACAGAACCTAGAACAAACACAGTCGCACCAAAATCTTGAGACGGTGGATACACAAACGGTTCAAACGGAATTATTACAAGAAAAAAATAAAAATAAAAATAACATATATACAGTAGAACAGGAACACTCAGCGCAGGAAAAAGTAAAACCAAGGAAAGTAGTCAGAAAGAAGAGAAAACGATACCTTCGCAAGATCGTTTCCAGGAGAGTTTTCCAAAGCGTGCTCAAAAACTTCAACCTTAGCCATAAGTGTGAGCCTTTCATAGTCAGGAGCCAAAGCCAGCATCGTTCGGTGTTCCATGTTAACAGGTATCTGCATGGTATACAGAAACTTCAATACGAGATTCAAGAACCACAAGCAACTTTTGTAGTTAAATTGCAGATTGTTAAACATCAAGCTATGCAGTGGGACTACGTACGGACCATAGAAAAACATCACAAATAYCTAAAACTAGCAAAAACACAATTCAATCTGCTAAGCACCTTGCGAGCTTCACGGTATTCGCGGATAAGATGATGAAGTGTGTCGCAATTTGGTACCCAACCAATGAGACCGCTGTTGGGTGAGAGTGGGATAACCGCATATCGCTGAATTGATAAATCTTTTTCTGCTGTGAGTCGAGAGTTCCCCAACAACGTGTTGACCAGTCCAAATAACTGCGGAGGTCGACCAAGGAATTCACCACCACTTCAAATTAAGAAGACGAAGCGATAGTCAAAAGGCTTCAAAGCAAAAAGCCACGAGGTGSTAAGATGGTGAGAGCTATTCCWAGCATCACTATGAGATCCAAGGTAAMAGTCAGACAGGCATACCTGCATGACACGCTCATCCTGACGCAAGTCCTCGTGTCCTTTAAGAAGAAAATCATAATTTTCCCCATCTTCCCCATGGATAGTCAATCTCCTCGGTCTCTGTTTTGAAGAGATGACAACAAGCTGGGGGGAAAACCCTGCAATCTTGACAATGGGCGCAGCTGTTGCATACCAAATATACAGTGTCATCAGTATTTACGAACATCTGTCAAGATATAGCAACGGAAAGCCCTTAATCCACTATTTTCCAAGAAGGGTGAAAGAAAATAATAACAAAGCAGTGATTTCATTTAGTCACTGTTGGTTCCTAACTCTCAGTCTGTCCTCAATCCAAACCCAACAACATTTGAATATTAAATTCCCTGATGACTTCGCTCAAACAAAGCGAAAGAAGACAGAGAACGATTGTATGCACCATCGCGKATGACAAATCAATCATGAAGCAGAGATCGAGAATCTAACCTGCTTTGTATGTTCCAGGAACAGCAAGCTCCAAATGTGAAGCTTCTAAAAGTTCAGGTGACACAGACTGCTCTCAAGGCAAGAACCAACACGATAATAGATGGTTAGTAATTTAGATGCCAGAAATACTCTGGTAGTACCACAGCACATTGCAATACAATTAACGAGCAGCGTTCAACACGACAAGCAACATTGGGAA
The DNA here is from genome assembly GCA_006891605.1 of Pleurozium schreberi. Taxonomy (NCBI): domain Eukaryota; kingdom Viridiplantae; phylum Streptophyta; class Bryopsida; order Hypnales; family Hylocomiaceae; genus Pleurozium; species Pleurozium schreberi. The sequence goes on along the minus strand of VACF01001480.1, from coordinate 114,621 downwards.
TCCAGAGACAATAGAAAGAAAATCTATGAGCAGAAAGGTCAAAGAGGTACCTGCAGCTCTAGAGTTGTCAGGCTAGGAAGCTGCTTGTTGATGCGCTTGAAGACGTGATAATAAAGATCCCAAGCCTAAAAGACATGTTCTCATATTTGTGAGAGAGTGGCGCAAGTTGTCGACAACTTACCCAGAAACAGTTCAGGAAATCACATGAATAATGAAGGAGAATATAGGACACATGTTGCTCTATTACCTGAGTAAGTTCTGCCTCCTTGCCAGTACGCCGATACTTCATGCAGCATTCATTAGCCTCTGCAAGTTCACGTCCATAGTTCTGGACGAATTGTTGTTCYTTAACAGTCACAGGACCCTCACGTTCGAGTAAAGTATGCAAAGGTTGCAAGCAGTTAAACATGGCCTCAACATTCCGTTCTCCAAAATATAGTCGACTGGCTTCCTCAAGCGCTTCATGCCACATCTCATGCCAAAGTATTGCTACACGTATCAGCTCCTTCGAGACAAGTTGGGCCTGCACAAAATCATTTGGACAACTTTTAGTGCTGTTGTCCAGCTAGTCTGCGTCCTTACAGAAAATCGAAACCATGAAGTTGAGAGGAAAGCATGTGTCACTCAATAAATAGCATCAGCGAGAAGACAATCCCTGCTCAGGGAAAGAATAACAGRAATATACTCTGGGAAGAATAGAACTAATCATGAAGCCCAGCGAACGATTACATCGTTTTTAATGCATCAGATAGTAGAGTGCTCCTAAACGGGCTGGGACGTGAGGTGAAMAGGAGACGACTACAAAACTACAAAGATACTGGAAAGGAATACCTGATCAACAAGTATTCCACTGTGTTGGCGTACTTGATCAACCACATCTTGAGCAGACTTTTGTCTTAACTTACTGATGGATTTGCACGCCACTAGCAGCGGATACATTAGTGCCTGCACGATGCGAGCAACACATGAGGAGCAATAACGCAACAAGATAACACGTTATAAAGTTAAATGCTATCCAACTTAAATAGAAACAATGGATGAAAACTAGATTCCATAAGTTAACTTGGCTTCAAATTATGACATGAGAGGGAGGCAAAGCAACAACCACATGCGCACGTACAGGCAARCTAAATCAGGACAACTGAAAAACATTTAGTTGTCGCACAGTACTTTCTTTGCAAGGTAAGTGATGATACCTGAGGATGACTTTTACCAATCCGCACAAGAAGAGTGTGAATGAGTGCACGGACCGCAGGAGTGTTSGAATGAATACGAGCAATTATTTGAGGGAGCACAGCTAACCATGTCTCAACTGTTACCATATCAAAGCCCTTCTGCAATGCATCTTGCACTTCTCGTGAGGCACCATGGTAGAACCAAAGGGTGAGAAGTCTCAATATATCCTGTTAAAAATGGCAACCGATATGGAATCAGCAACCGGCATATACTCAATGTAGATGAAAGTGAAAGAGGGAGTCATCCAGTGAAGGAAACCAGTAATAACTAGAGTAAGCCAGCAACCATCCGTAGCAAGCGAAAAGATGTGCTTCATGAGTTGATGTCAACCTGTAGACAGCCATCACCACCATTGTCTGCTGCGCCATTGGCAATTGAGCGAAAGTAACCAGTAATAGCCAAAACCACGTGACGACCAGCAGCAGGGTGCTGACCCCGTGAGGTGTAGTGTTGTATGAGGGCTGTATTAAAGAGTGCCCATTTGTGCCATGCCTTTGCCCATGTACTGTAAGACCATACGTTTAACACAATAGCAAATCAAACGATAACGCAATGACGGTAACAGAAAGTTGTTCAACTAAATGAATATTCGGTAGTAAAGAAAGCAGGTTTATAGAGTTTACAATGGTCAAAGTTGGATTCAGATTCCGGGACCCTCGTGAAAAATTAAAGAACTAATTCAATCAAGAAGCAACATTCACTACAAACATAGACAATATTCATCATGGCCTGCAGCAACACTCAAATAATCTTCTAGAGTGTTACGAATATCTACTGCATGAAGTGGTTTCCTCCACAGGTATTGTACGTAACACCCCTATCTCAAAGTAACTCTAAATATTCTTACCAGTGCAGCAAGCTCTGTGGCCAAGCAGTTACGTGCTCTTTTGATACAATCCGTAGCTTCCTCAATCCATTCGCTGAAGGATCTTGAATCTACAGCTCTCGCAGGCTCAGGTTGAACCTGACAACCAATTCAATAAATACTGAGAGAGATGTAAAAAACAAGTACATTTATACCATCGTAGAAACATGGTATCATCAAATGTCGGGAATCTACGTTAGACTTGATGCTTACTGCATTAGTCAAGCTGTCTGCGCTGCGCCGTACACAAAGAACAGCCCTGAAGAAGGCACCATCACTCGCTCCATTGCCGCTCCCACTAGTATTCAGGGTAGGCAAATGAACTTGTGTGTCAATTCCTCCATCTAGACACTCAACGTACTTCTCCATTTCGTCCCAGTTCCCCATATTCCACGCAGCACTAGCGGCCTGCAAAACGGAGGATCACAAACTAATAGTCAGGAAATAGACCGCGCTTTACATTAAAACAAGCTGCAGGCACAGAAATATGAAATCCTGGAACCAGCATTGGTACTTACAGAACAGAAACAGAAACAGAAAAAGCATGGCTTAAACCTCAACTGGATTTAACGGCTATATAGAGGGATTAAAAAGGTAAAAAATTCAGGATTGAGATAAAAACCATTGGTGCCATTTCAAGGCATCGAGAAACTTCCGTAGCTGCCCAACTCTCTCGACATAGAATGCTCAGCTCCTCCCATCTAGCAAGTGCTGCCAAACACCGCATTCTTCCTGCAACAAATTCTTCTGAATTTCTCAAAAACTCTCTACAAACAAAAGTAGTTCATCYGAAGAAATCCTAAAGCATAATTGTATCATAAATTTGCATATTAARCTGCACATTCAAGTTCTGAWTTGTTGATTGTCAATCTCCCACTGGTGAACGCAATGAAAAGCATTATATGCTATACCGGTATTAGCATTCAGAACACTTCAAAATCGAGAAAGCAMATGAACCCAGCCACTAACCTAGAGTAGCTGACTGCAATTCATCTGGGTTTGATTGGGCTTGAATAGCCTTTTTCTTATAGGCTTCGAGAGCCAATTCCCAGTGCTGAAGCTTTTCATACCTGCATAAGCATCCAGACCGTGAAATTAGCGGGTTCAAAAATCAATGGACAATCTAGGATTTAATATCATCGTTTCAAAGACTGAGCAGTTCGTCGACTCAAGGTCTGATAAGAGGGAAATAACWCGCATGCTACAATGAAAGCCATAATATGAGCCAGCATACGTAAAAGATGATACCATGACTCCTTGAGTTCCACTCTCAAGTTTTGCCGTGCGTATGTCAGAATCCCCATAGCAGCCTGCAAGAAATACAAGAAAATCGTTTGGCCCACCAAGTAATCATCCAAAACGGTAATTCTTAGATACAGAAAAATTTCAGAATCTTTGTAAAAGAGGGTGTTTCTTTTGCCTAAAAACGAAAACTGGGAATGACTTAGCAGTACATGCATACCTCATGCTGGTTCAACTGATTATTAATATGAATCAAAGCTTCAACAGCTGAGACRGGCTGAGGCTGGGTTTCCACAGTCATGGCCTGGACCGATTCAAACTCCAGGGACTGCGCTCCTTCAAATTCCATCTCTTTGTAGTGCAAAGCCTTTGCATAAGCATGGCACTGGTGCAAAAGCACTCCGACGTTAGTAAAATTAATAAACCAAATAAACACAAAAAATACTCCAAATTTTYCCCCACACATTAATATCGTACGTCTGAGCACTGGAGATGCTAAAAAGCCCTACCTTCTCTGCAAGTTGACCAAGTGTTCGAATGTCAATCGGGAGTGGTTTCTCATCATGCTCCATGAACTCGGCCTGATATGATGATACGACTCAATTACACATATTATCAGCAATATAAACTCAACACTAGCCCATCAAATAAGAGAAAATATAGCATGTCGACATTCGAAAGAGCTCAACATGCGCGCAAGGTAAAACCTTTCCAAATCGTTCTCAAAGAGCACGCCACTTTTTTGTTTCGTGGTCATTATAAAGGTATGACCAAGTCAACATGCCTATAGAGCATGCGATATCTTATTGCATTTCATGCAGGAATTATAAAATATTTCCAAAACTCAGAACTACTCTGCACTGCACTGCATAGCAACACAAATTTGATGAAATTTAARAAAACGCACCAGATTGAGCAGGGTGGCCAGAATCTCAGGAGGTATGTTGGGCGAAGAGAAGGCATTCACTAGGCTCCTCACCAACTGCTCCTGGTGCTGGGTATTTAGTTGGGACCAACAGCTAACAAAACCGGCGGTAAATAACTCCCGAGCAACAAAAGGCTGCACCCAACCAGAGCATATGTCATGCTAAATGATGATAGCAAATCAGAATTTCACATCTAATCAAGATGATGAACACAATTAAGGTCGATCAAGTTCCACGAGTCTARCAATCGATCTAGAACTGACTAGCCCGGTACATTTTGAATAATGCAATACTTACAATACAATCTGACGACAAACTTGTGACTACATAAATGTCACGTCCTAGAAAGCATRAAAAAGTTTTAAATTCACTTCGTAAGCACTCACTTGTAATTGCGCAAGTCCTGCACAGGTACGTAGTGGGCGAGACGGAGATTCCTTAAGAAGCTCCACACTGAAATGACGCATCCACTCTGCCCAATCCTCCTTTGTACTTCTTTGTGAAGACTCCCATGCCGCCCTCAAAGCTGCTTCGTTGACCTGAAAACAATAACTCACATTGAAATGATCGTACCAGAGAACACGGAGAAATTTTGTTTSAAGAGTAACTACACATTCTCAAATACTGTTCACGATATACCAAAAGAATGGTACAAATGAACCCCTTTTCATTCAAGTTCCTTGCGTGAAGAAAGAATCCAAACAGATAATATATGCCGCTCTCTTAACTGCATTGACCACAAAGTACAATAATATGAAAGCATCAGCAGAATGATCAAKGCGATATCACTGTACCATCAACGGGCGTGTGGGATCACGACTGTCTGCATCGTTGACTTCTCCGTCCCAATCAAGGTTGAGAAATGACAATGACGAGGAAAAGGTTCCGTTAGCAGTTACAGGCGGTGCAGCTGCTGGAGGAACGAAATGCACATCCATATATGCTGGTTCCCTCCTCTTCAAGCGAATTTCCAAAGCATCGAACTGAGCATGCTGATCACAGTCCAGTAAAAACCGTCAGACACTTGTAAGCAAATACATCAATATAATAATATTGATGACACCTAAAACATTTTCAGAAAATATGCATGATGCTAAAAATCAATGAACCAATAGAAGAAACCCACGTGTACATGATGCCGTAGCATGGGCTTCCGAACAGAGGGCACAAAAGTAGCAAAATCAGCTCCCATAGCCCCAGCTAACTGGCAGATGGTGTCCAGAGCGTCCTTTCGCAACTCATCAATACTCCTGCAGAGACCAAAAATTCGAGAAAAAAAAAAAATTAACGATCAGCCATAAACTCTATTAAGCCATAAAGTTTACACACCTCATTAAAACCACAGATTCAACAAATTACCATTCCAAATGAGTGTGTTACCTAGTCAAAAAAATCAGTCCAGSTGTCCATACAGCTCATTAGGAGTATTTGAATGACAACCTCAAAGTAAAGGATTCAATTATTAACTTCCAAAGAAACTAAAAATTATGTCTTAGGAAGGAAATACCCATCAAGAACCCTCGTAAGAGGAAGTAAAATTKCTGATACAAGGCCAGACACCTGCCGAAAAAGAAACCACATATCCAAATAATTAATATATTGAGCACAAGTGCAAATAAATGTTCTAAAATACATCGCCTGACAGGTTCTGGCTTCTATCAGGCTAAAACATGCATAAAGCCAAGACAAGGTTTGCTGAACAACATGATCGCAAACACAATTAGGTCAACTTTATTACCTGCACGCAAGGAAGAAGACGACCTAGAGTCTTGATCGCTGCACGCCGGATGTCAAGAGGAGCATTTGAGACATCTGGTCTAAATAAACGTACAAGGGCTGGAAGTAGCAAGTACATATGATCATCGACACTCCCTGAGTTCATCCACCACACCCTATATCAGTAAGAACAATCACACCCAACTCGAGTACCAAAAGACAGCCAGAAAGGGTAACATGAAACGTGACTACATAAAACAAAAGCTAGGCACTGTCTAGAACGCACCTCCAAGAACCTCAAAGGTATGCAAAACGGGCGGTACTTTCTTGTAGTCACTAATGCGTTCAGCGTCCGTGAGCACAGCAACACATCGAGGTAAAAATTCCGGCAAGTAGACCCGAAATTCATCGTTCAAGGCTAAACTAAGCTTCTCCACTAGGTTCAACACCTACATCAGTACAAATTAATTGTGAATCATGAGGCACGTAAAATCCTAATAAACAAACAAACAATTGAGGGTTCAAATAAAACACAAGAACATATGCGTGACATGCACATGAACATGGTTCAACCATAAAAAGAGAGAGAAGAAGTACATTAGCAAGAAACAAGTACACAAGCAGCTGAGAAAAATTGGGGAGAAAAAGGGCAGAAACTCAAAGATTCGATACTGACCGGTGACGTGTTGCGTGCGTTCACATTCGCTTGTGAGCTCGAATGGCCCGCTCTTAATGAAAGAGGGAGCATTAATGGATCCCAATAATCGTACACAAGCTTGAGGATTTCATCAAGATATTTGCGAATATGCTATAGAAAAATGACAGAAAAAAGGCAAGGTTATGACATTTGAAGAAATTACATAAGCAGATCGAAAACCACTTCCAAATCAAACAATCATCTAATAAGTTAGTCACGAACTTCGTCTAATCATTTCATTTCGTCGCAAAACAGCCCAAGCATTCGTGATCCTAATTGATATTACCGAAACTACAGAAAAAAACAAGTACTTAAGTTCCATAACTTGAGATGCAGGAGAGGATTCCCACCTGACGAACAATGCTGACTAAGGAACCAAGTTGCCAAAAACTAAATTCTCGAAGACCATCTTCGCAATTGCGGATAGTACAAACAAGCTCTGGAAGAACCTGAAACAARGCGCTCTTAAGATATCAGCACACCCTCATAAAAGAAGCGACTTCACTTCCAATAAAACGAAAGAAATATGAAAAAAAGAAAAAGAGGTGATAGTGTTGATAGAATGGAGGTGACAAACCTTAGGTAGGTAGGTAACACAGCTCAGTCCCATCGACTGCCAAAAAAGAAGGAGATATATACTGTTAGATTAGGAAATTAAAGAAAGACGCCGAATTTCCGTCAATAACTTAAGAGAACTATGTACCTAGTATTCAATGCTTTAGCTAGAAGACAATCACGGGAGGGTAGAAACTGCAAAGGGAGGGGCGAAACCGTTTCAAAGGAAAACAAAGATTTTACACTACGATGAAGCCAGAATAAGAGCGATGAAAAGATACCTTCAAKATGTACATTAAAGACCCTACAACCCTGTGATGATAACTAGACAAAGTGGGGTCTTTGAGAACGCGCATGAGGGCTTTGATGGCAACCTGAAAAAGCATACAATCTTTGTAAGCGGGTTTCCATGGAAAAATTAGCAAAACAAACATCAGAGAGGAACTGGCATGAAAGWACTAAGATAAGTGAAAAAGCTTAGAAGWCTTTGGTGCATTCACATTATTTGAGAAAGCGGAAGACGTGTACCGTAGGAAAGAATTCGTCATTAGCAGTCAGAAATCCTCCAGATGACAAAAACTCACTAGGGACCTCCTCAAGGGATCGAGCATTATGAGGTCCACTTTCAGCACCCCCAATCCGAGAAACTTCACCATGTAATCCTTGGAGCAAGGACTGTTGATTTTGTTTGTGTATATGAGGATCTAGAGCACCCATTATTCCTAACACTTTGAGCACTTCCCTGCGAGTCGACTCTGAAATATCACTGTTGAGCAATCTCAGAAGTAGCCCTAGCAACACTGGAAATTCGATATATGGTTTCACAACATACCTGCAAAGCATAATTCAACAATTAATCCCTTGGGTCTCTATTCTCCAATCTGATTCTTGAAAATATAGTAGGCACACAACAATCCAAAACTAATTGCCTAAATCAGTTCACATTCTTTAACAACGTTGTCACTCTGGTGCATTCTACTTCACAATCTCTTCCTTAATTTACAAGTTTTCTTCAGGAAGGAAGGACAGGCAACAGCTTGCAGTCATCCTTACAAAAATTTGAAGATGTTTTGTCAGAGCGCATTAGACATATAATATCTCAATACGAACTTGATTAAGGCAACCAGCACAAACCCTAATCAACAGCATCTCAGTATATCATTTGCACAAAAAAAAGGTGAGCACTTGATTATCATTACTTATTATGTGTCAAGCAAATTTCCGACCCATAACTCCTATAATTTRWATCGTCTCAACAAAATGATGCCCCAGCTCACCCTGTGCTTTCAACAACTTTGCCCAAGGTAGCCACTGCAACTTCACGCTTGCTGATTGAAGCACCATCAACAAGCGCGTCCACAATAGGGAGCATTAATTCCGACATCTTTGGTATCAATGTGCAGCCACCCTGATCGTTCAACCACAACAGGCGATTTAAACACTGAGAAGTACGAGACATTCAAAGACAGTATGCGAACAGCCAATGATCACAGGGCATAAATCCAAACATATTTCAAATCAGCAGGTTATAAGTACACAATGAGAAGCATAACAGCTGAAGCGGCCTGCCGAAAGTCTTATGAAATACGATCACGTACCACTCTTGCAAGCTCACCAACAGTGGCAAGCACCCCAGCAATAACACCATTATTTCCAGTTCCAACAGAACCTTCCTGCAACTTCTTTAACAAGGTCTGCAAACCACATTGATAGTAAAGAATCGCATGAGAAAGAATCAAATTGAAATAAAATCCATTGCATCGCATAAAAAACAAATCAAGAATATTTCAAGTATCAATTGTGGGAATTGCAAGGACAGCTTAATAGATAGATAACAGATGTAAACAACTAGGATCTTGGAATGCCACAGATCCTAACTTYCAAATTCCACTTTAACTGGAAAATAGCTGGCTATAATTACAGTCAGMCCTCTTGTGCCATATTCTTTCACCAACTTCAAAAGCAAGAAACAATCAAATCAAGCGACACAAACTCACATTCAAAACCGGAACAATGTAGGGGACCATGAGTCGTTCACAGGCCTTGATTAAGCAGCCCAGAAGTTTAGCGCTTTCTTCTCTACTCTTGCTGTCAGCACTGCAAAACAAATTCAAGACAGAATGTTAAGAAAAGCCCAATTCTCAGCCTTGAAAAGTTCAAGAAACGGAGCATCCGTAAGATATCTTCACACACGTGACACCAAAGACGTTGACATCATCCAGGCAGTAAAATTTCGAGTCATGTGATCACCTGTATTGCAGGTCTGTCAAAAGCTGTAGAAGATGCCGACGCAGTGCTGGAAGGACATATGCTGGATTGTGGTCAGCTAATCTGCCAGCCATGGCAATTGCAAGCTCCCTCACTTTGTAGGCCTTCAACAAACAAGAAAAGAAAACCAGAATCAAAATCCACGCTCAGMAATACATCACATTATTCTGTTTCATTAAATTATAATCTGCAYCCAATGAACAAAATCCCAAACAAACACCACGCTATGCCTCATAACCTGACCTCTTCACCAGAAAAAATGATGACTTCTTAGCCAACAGATAAAGAGCTTGATAAACACCCATCCAGGTTCAATACATACAACACCGGCACCAGCTCATCTAAGACTAATCCTAAAAATAAAATAAAAATGATTTGCAAACCGGATTTCTTTAAAATGCCAAATCAACTGCTTCCAGAATAAATATCAATAATCACAACCGTCTTAGAGCACAAAAAACAGCAATCATGAACCCCACAGCTAGGACAAGAGCCAGAAGATCAAACCTCATCTGTAAGGGCAATGAAAATTGCCCGAAGACTGTCWGCCTGAGCAAGAAACTCGTCAAAACTATGATTTTCTTGTAGAGATACAAATATTGCCTTTCTTACACCTACGTCAGGATCTGCAACAGCTGCTACTAAAAGCTTCTCGAGAATCTGGAGAAAATGAAAATACACAAATAGAGTTAGCTGAGCTCCTGCAAACTATGGTCATATATGCACCACAGTGCTTGCTGTTTGAGAAATGAAAAAGCAAATCGTAGATTTAGAAACGACTGAAGGCACCTACCTCTTCAATCAGAAGACGTCGGCGACGTAATCCAACACCGGTGGTTCGACCGCTGCGAGTATTTACAACAAGTGGTGTAGTGGCAGCAAGTTCAACAATAAGGGTGGAATGTTCCACAAGATGACAACAGCATACAGCAGCCTCTCTCCTAGTGACTGCATCGTCATCTTCCAAGTACACAACCACTGCCTCTCTTGCAAATTCCAAAAGTTCGTGCCCCTGCCCACAAAAGTATTAATCCCTGAGTTAGTCCTATAAGGACGTCGGAAAACCGAAATACAAATTCTGGGTGCACCAGGTGACTTCAGAATAGGTCTACAACATCAAATTGCACTTATCATGACCACACCGGGGAGACCATTCGCGACATATATCAGCCTTCAAAGCTTAGACTAAGTGATCGTTCCTCAAAGAAAATGAACGGAATGTCAAAGTGAATGTCTCTGGCTAGTCACTTGAAAACTCTCGTCGAGCTAGTTAAAAGTAGACTTCCATCGACTGAAGAGATTAGATGTACCTGAAGATCAAAGGTGGTTAGAGTATGTAGTGCAAGTTGCGTCAAGGCAGGTCCCGTAACCTCCGTAGTGGAAAGTGTCGATGGACTCCTCAATGGCCGCACAACAGGGGTAACTCCTCGAGTAGTCCGATACGGAGTTTTGGCTACAACAAATGAAATGGAGTCGAGAAGCCTTTCTTGAATCTCCGGCAACAAAGGGTTTATGCTGAATTCCACACCAAACATGCACACCCGCAGGTCAAAATTGTGTATAAAGGACTTTCTGATATAGCTTGCACGAGTGTAAATACCAAAATGTGCCAAACGTTATGTGCTTCCCATGATAAAATGTACCTTGCTAGAACCGGACGACGTAATGAAGAATAAGCGTATACCTGAAAGCTATCTGCTTCAGAGCAGTCACGAGAGTTGGAGTAAGACCCAAAGCAAACATGGAATCGAGTACACTGCGCACATATGGCTCCATGTCTGGTCCAATGGCCTCTGCAAGAGCACCAACGCATGCTACTGCCTCTAATGAAGGTCGTCCACGCCGAGGGCTTATCTGCATACGAGGAGATAGTGCACATCGTAGTCAGAAGTGAAGGAATTAACACAAACAGCAGTTGGACAGCTCGACAAGACGGAGTGCGTTACTCTGAGCACTTGAATTATTCCAAAAACGACGAGCAGGGAGTTATTAATAATGCATGCATAGTCCTACATCCCCAACTTGACAACAGAAACCAAAAATTGAAAGAAAATGATAGCACTGTAGCATCCGCACCGCGTCTTTTAGAATGCTCATGATGGCGGGGAGGTATTCTGTCAGCTCCCTGCCAACGGCATTGGCCATTTCAGACAGTGCGTGGAACCCACTTTCACGCTCATCAGCTTTCCGCATAACATTCAACAAGTGATCCATACAAATCTGTACGAAATCCACACAGAAATGTCGATACAAGACAAGACAGTCAAACGAGAAAACCAAAGTTTGAAAACATCATATCAAAGTTCCCAAATATTAGACAGCGGCACATGAACCTACAAATCCTGCACCGAGACTCACGAATGCAATGTACAGGCACTATGACCCTGGCATGATCCTGGCAAGGCTGACTACGATGTCGAATCTCACCTGAAGATAAGATGACACAAAGCGGTCACGAAGAAAGTGGGCTATCCTTGGAAGCAATGCAGTGATACTCTGTCGCACTAACGGATTGCGATGGTCGCGRTAATCGAATACGAATTTGGCAACCTCTTTGTAGCGGGACATCATAAACTCTCCGGTGTTCCTGAAATTTCATCCCACAAGTTGAAGACAACTTATAATTGCCCCTTCAGTTCTACCTGTGAACAGTTTGCTCTATCAAAGTAAAATGASTAATAAAGTTGACCCTTTTTGCTTACTTACCGTAACAATTCCCCCACTGCAAGCAAGGAACCATGAATACTCTCCACTGTAGCGTTTGGACCAAGGCCATCTTGTGTCCGTTCGAACATGCGATAATACCTGCAACACATTCACAGTCAATTCAATAATCGTAATCCGTGCTGAAGGATTAGACAATTTCCAGACAGAAATAAACGGGAAATATGTCATTACATAATACAGTAGAACCTCTCTCAGTMGCTCCTCTACAAGCCAATAAAACCTTTGTAAGCCAATATGTCAGACCGGACCAGACTGGGCCATATTACAAAGGTTGTGACTAAATCTGACCCTCTTTTAACCAATAAACCTCTGTAAACCAATATGTCAGACCAGTCCGGGACTGAGTGAGTAAGGGAGGTTCTACTGTAGGTGCACGGAAACTGCAATAGAAAAAATTAAAAAGAAACTGATAAAAAAAAGGGAGCTATACCAGCTGGCAGAAAGACATAAATAAATCAGCATAGCAAAGCTACYGATCTCAGCTCACCACTGAACGCGCCATCGAGTCTCTCGCTTTTCAATGACGCAAAGACAAGCCCTCAAGGCCTTAACAGCACGCTCTCGAACTTGCAGCTTTGGATCCCTTAATGCAAACCAAACAGCCTCTATGAACTCTGAGACATGCACGTTAAACACCGTCGGAGCATTCTCTGCCATTTCCTGCACGGACGTCAAGGATGAGATGGAGGTCAAGGATGACATGGACCTCTCAACAACATTGCCTGTTGGCCCTATTCAACCCTGTTCGCCCACTTGTTTTCTAAGTATCCCTGAAAATGCCCCAAGCATAAAATTACGACTTCATGAGAATGCTTGTGATAGGAGACATTACAGGTACTTCTAGTAATYCTTCCTACATAGTCCTACCAACCAAACACAAAAGGTACACTAGAACGGGAGCACCAGGAAAAGTGTACACCACACTTGCAGACTCTCAGACCAGCACACGAAAAAATCTAATTCAAAACCTATCCTCGTTTAACACAAGCCAGCAGTTTATTTACGAGATCGTGCACATAATTCTATTGCCACACTCAAACAGAMAGCTGCAAATAAGCAGTGTGTCCAAAAGAAATCCAGGTCTGAAGGTTACAAAAAAATGAAGAGTATAGAAGAGAAATTGTCACTTACCTTCAATATTAGAACAGCAGCAAGCCGATGATTCTCCACACGATCACCTCCCAGCCACTCCAAGGATTTCTTGACCTGAAAAAGCAAGGCATGAAATCCTTATCTCAAAGGCAACCAGTTCTGCAGCAAGATCACTTCATGCAGTTCTGTCGTTGCAGGCATCAAATGGAGACATCAACAGAGGAGCATAACACATCAGAATCCTTCTAATTCATGCTAGACGCACGATAATGAGACATTTGCACTCCATTAAGAATGGCGAATGGAGTTGGTGTTGAGAAGGGCGACGAGGCTGCTTCGGAGGTTGTACAATTATGATTCCGTAATTGTATAATTTGGATTCCTAAGCTGAATCGAGCGATAATTCTAATAATAATGTCGCGATTGACGGGTACAATTTGCCTCAMTCAGCATGCTGTYCTAGAGCAGAATGGTTAGGTGCTTTGCTTTAAATCTTAAAGTTTATCTGATACCAAGGACTACAGCTGAACCCGCTTCAAACCAGGAGCACAACCAACTACGAGGACCTTCACGGCAACCTTCAGGTGGACGTCAACCACGTCACTTCCTCATCAACAATTAGCACCTACAGAAATAGGGTTTAACGTCATAGGAACTAGAAGAAACTTCAAGCTAATTAGAACCCTAGAATGGCTTAATTAGCCAGAGGACACGTTCACTAACACGCAAAACGTCGAGCGAAAACCTGCACATCAAACTCTGCCCGAAAGTAGGCGTGGGGAGCAGKAGACGAAAAGTTCAACAAAAGGACAAGATAATAACGTTACTGCTAAGCCGTCCAAGAGTCGACCCCAAAAGAGATCGATGCACACGAGAACCGTCAATGCATAGCCCTGCTCGCTAACAATGCGCCATTCCAGAAATATTGGACATGCCTGAGTGCTATGAGATAGGGAGAATAGGTCTTCTCAACACATTCGTAAAATCCGTAATGCAGGGACCCTAGCTCCGTCGGTGATTTAAGCTCTCAGTCATTCTCCAGTCACGAATCGGAAGGTCAGGTTTCAAGAAATAAGAGTATCTGAAGTGTGCCAACCCTGGAAATGCGAATTTCGGGCCCATGATTTTACCTGGTATTCGACGACATCAGCTGTGAGGGCACCGCCAGTCGCCGCGAGGTGCCCGAGTGCCCGACTGGCATTAATCAAAACCTCACTATCCTTCTTGTGCTCGAAAATGCTGCGCAGGTCTACAGCGAATTTCGCAATTTTYGTGGCAATTTCACCGAGCTGAACGTCGATGAGTTCGTCAATGGCCCGCACAGCTGCCAAGTTGTCTCTCACATCACTACTTTCCGCGAGCGCGTGAATATTCTCATACAAACTATCCATGAACCGCGTGAACGACTCCCCGCCCAGGTCGCGCGCCTCCTCTTCCACATGCTTGGCCAAATCCTGGGAAGATCCTTCCTGCAAACCGAAAGCCACCTCAAACCCCAGAATCCACAGCAAAAATCCATCAAGCACACCAAGCCCCCATCCCCAGCGATCCGTCCCGTAGAAACCCTGGCGAGCGCCTTCCACGTCTTCGTGCACTAGAATTGTGCGAACGAAAGCTTACCATCAAGCGGCGAAGCGAGTCGGGCGCCCGTTGCGACGACGCCATCCCTGCCGCCCCTGCGGCCATGGCTTGATTGATGCTTCGGAGAGGGCCACCCGCCTCTCTCCCCTGTCTGAGTGTCTCTTTTGGTCCCGCCGGCTGGGCCCTCACACGAGCAGCGCCTTGCGCGCCATCGCCATAGCCACCATCGCTCCTGCCTGCCCCTGTCGCTGCTCAACTCCCACACAACAGCCACCCCGCCCACCYCGAGCGGCGCCCTATCACCGCTCCCACCTCCGCGGTCTTCGGCGCCCGTCGCTGGGCRCTAGCAGCTCCCTRCCCGCCCGCCCGTGCTCGACACGGGACTTTGCGAACGCCACGTTCCCGCACCATGGAGACATTCCTCATCCCTCAGCAGGCCGGGGCACCATCAAACAATTGGAAATTTTTCAAATCAGTGCACGAAAGCAGCCACCAGTGTGTTTGGGGGAACGATTTGTCGCAATGAATGTTTTTGAGGGAACACGTGGTAATAGAATTAGCATTGGATACAATTGTTCAATTGTTACATAAATCTAGACACAATATCGCTCTAATAAGGATGAATTTACATATTTTGGGATGAATCTACCGTACTTGGATAGCGAGTTTGGCACTTTGGTGCCSAATAATTAATTAAAGTTTAGAAATAAGCTTTGGCACTTTAAAATATAATTTCCAGAATTTTGGCATTGATGTCAAAAATAAAATAAGAATTTGGCAGCTAGCCAACAAAAAAAAAATGGTAGCGAAAGATGATATACTTTAGTTCAATAAGAAGGTCATGAGAAGAGGAATTGTAGAACAAGGTTGTTACATTTGCAACAAAAGGTCTTGTGGTAGGTAGAAATTAACTTTTAAGTACTTTATTGAAGCTCAAGATTCCTCTATTTGGATTCTTTGGATTTTTGGCAAATTGCCATAGCAATTATTTGTAAATTCGGTTGCAAGGACCTAAAATTTGCCAAAAATTCAAGCAACTTGAAAAATTAATTAATTAAAGCCAAATCTGCTATTTAAGTACGGTATGTGTTCTCATCTATAGTTTTTATATCTCATCCATGTCAATGAATGTAAATAACTTCACCACTCCATTTGAGAGTGCTTCCTACGCTGCCCAAACATGATGGAAAAATGTGTAAGACATCTTATTATTTTGTGCACGAAGTTATAAACTATGTATCTATAGTYTACATTTCAAATCTTGAAATATTCTTTATGATATTTAGTGACAAGAAAGTGGCATAAATAGGTTCAAGAATATTTTTCCTAAACAAAAAAAGTTTCTAAATGAAATTTCCAAAAGCTATCGACATCTATTTCAAAATGATTTTCCACCAAATTTGTCCTCCAACATTGGTTGCTTAAAAATATATATAGAGTGCAAATTATACTCTTCTAATAAAAAATAGCCAACAAAATATTGAAAGAATTATTTTTTACATGTAACAACTCAAAGCAACAATGTGTCTTTTAAAAACAATGGAATACCACTTTAAAAAGCACTTGCTTGGCCTTTGATGATTCAAAGATTCTAATTCATTATAACGATGAACAATTAGAATTGGTGTCTAATGTAAAATCAAACTATTAATTTTCCTAGAACTCAAGTTCAAAATAATGGAATCAAGCAACATCACTAATTGAAATTTCAAGAGCATTTTATTTTTTTAAATATACTAAATAGCCAAAATATATCAACAAAATAGATTAATCCACAATTACTTAATCAACCATTTTAGTGTCATTTTCCAACTTTGAGTAATCTCTTTGGGCAAAATGAATCAAGATTTTTTTTCAAAATTTGATCTACTTGTACATAACAAAATGTATTTTCTTTGTATAAAAACATTATTAATTGGAAATATTCTTGCCTAATTTATTTTACAAAAAATGAATACAAAATATATAAGTGGTTGTCGGGTTTGGCTCCCATTTCTTCCCCGACATGCTGGTACAGAATGACCTGTAGCCCCAACTGGCCGGGAGGGAGAGAGGAAAAGAAAAAAAAGAGGCTGTTTGGCCCTTCCGTCGGCTGTCAATTCAGGCCCCAATCTAAGCTTGAACTTACGTTAACTAAAGCTGAGTGAGTTCCCGCTTTTGAGGTGGACGGACGACGGATGCTGGGAGCCACTCCAGACAGACAGAGAGTCCCTCCGTCCGTCGCCCTCAATCGGCTCCGTCACCCTTTCATCTGATGAGACGGACGGACAGACGGACRGACRGACGGACGGAGTRGCCCATCAATGACGGARTGYCTGKCATTTGAGGGGGAAACTCGAACTCCTCTCCCCACTCGATCAGTCCCCACAACTGATCGAGAGTTTGCATGAGAAGGGAGAAGGGAGAGGTAACCTATCTTAGTGACTCCGCATTGGGAGAACCCAAAAAACAAATAATTAAGGGAAGAGAAGGGAAGCTTACACGGTATACGGTACAGACGGACTCCTCCCTCATAAGTTATGCAGCTGTGCATGATATTCTTCGGCAGAAGGCAGGCCGGCCGGCAGGGCAGGCTGTCAGGGAGGGACCGAGAGAGGGGGAGGCAGGCTGGCTGGCTCTTCTTATTATTATAACTTATTTATTATTAAATATCCAATCGCAGGAGACACCCGCAASTGTTGCTGTTGGTGCTGCTGCATGCCGCCCACTGGCCACTGAGTGGCGAAGCTCCTGGTGCAAGCCTGACGGACGGACCCTTTGGCTTCTTCCTGGCTGCGGGAGACAAGCCTAACAACTTGACGGGAACCTGGGGCACATCGCCCCTGGGAATCGGGGAATCAGGGATCCGCCCTGCCCTGGCGGAGTGACAGGAGCACCCAGGCGAGGCGAGGCGAGGTTGCTTTCGCAGGGAGGAGGAGGAGGAGCCCACTGTATCAGGGAATTTATAGTAGGGATTGCGGAATATTCAGGGCGGACTGCTTTGGCAAAGGGGTCTCAGTTCCTTCCCGGAGCTACGGGTCCCTACTCCCTACACTGAATAGTGAAATTAGGTTGYCCCTCACTAATTTCTTGACATTCCACACTATATAAATTATTTACTATACATGTAYAAGAATGCACTATTTTTGAATTAGTTATTGGTGTAGTTGGCACTCTTGAACCTCCACGTGTAGRATTGGAAGTATTTGTAGAAATATCTGTTGACTTTGATRGCTTACAGAGTAACTTTCTTGGGATAWGGCAACCTAATTGTAAAGGCAACCTAATTTCACTATTTAGTRTAGCTGAGCAGAAGGGAGGGRTTCRCGGAAGCAGYTGTYTTCAGTCTTTTCTTTTGACACAAATRAAACRGAATYCCATTGCACRAAAAGAATACAAAACCRGCCAGSCACAAGTGGCCTRACAARGAGCACAACCCAGAYYTAGATAGCCCAACCGGACRYRAGACTAACAAGCAAACGACYAGACCGCAAGCGSAGAGAGAGCTGTCTTTAGTCTTCACATTGAAGAGACCCTACTATGGATTTGTTGACCATGCTCTATTTGTGACCACTATGTGCTAGTAGAGCACATTTGAATGTTAGAAATTCAAAAGTCACACTGACTATTTGTGCCACTATAGTACACACCAATGGTGTATAAATAGGTTTACTTACCTTAGGACATCTCCACTCTTTTCACTAGGGAGCGTTTGGACGCTCAAATCCAAGAACATCTTTGTGCTAAAAAACATCCCACTTTTGAAGATCTAAAAGCCCAAATTGATAGCCCTAGCCCAKACCAAATAATCAATCAAACCCAATATCCTAAAGAACCCGTTCATCTCTTCTCCAAGCTTGGATTCTCTTTATTTAACAATGTTTTTGTCTCCTTTTCAGTAAAGTTTAACAACTATTGCAACTCCCACCAATGATAATGCAAAGCAATTGGGAACTATTTGTTGGTGGAGSGTGAAAGGAGAATTGGAGCTCGCCAATATCCATTCGACGAGGTGTTTTCCCAGTGAAAGAGTGATCATGCTCTTATAGGGTTGTGAACAAAGTGTATTTTGCATTGTAATTAGAAAAGGAATTTTTTTTGTGATAAAGCCACTTTAGATTAGCCCTTTAATAACTAAGATATCCAAAAGTAATTGATGGATTGATGTTTGGAGGTTCAACAATTTTACTATAGTTAGATTGCTTCCACATATTTGGATTGAGGGATGCTTCATTAGAGTTATTTTTCTCATATTATATACAAAACAATACTTGAGACTTCAAGCAAGAGTTGGAATCCCAACTACTGTTTTGCACCAAATTCCACTTTCTTTGTGCCAAAACTTCATAAAAGTGATATCATGTGAATAGGTGCACTAGGACTYGAGACTCAAGTTRTAGTATGAAGTCCCAAGTCTTGATTTTAATCTCATAACCAATTAGATTAGAAAATTTTGGTTGGACTCACATGTAGTGAAAACCAACTTTTCAAGTAGACAAATCCAAAATCA
This sequence comes from Pleurozium schreberi, assembly GCA_006891605.1. Lineage (NCBI taxonomy): Eukaryota > Viridiplantae > Streptophyta > Bryopsida > Hypnales > Hylocomiaceae > Pleurozium > Pleurozium schreberi. The sequence continues at coordinate 95,227 of VACF01001480.1, read as the reverse complement.
GCCCATCCTAATTGTATTACCTAATTGCAATCTAATGCAGTATCAAGTTTGCAGTTCCTCGACAGCAAGGGGAACAACCTTGAAACAACCCTCTCTTTCCTTCAAATCTCTTCTAATGAATGTTTAACTAAGAATGGCAAAAAAGAAACACGTCACCAAACTCCATTAGACCTCAATTTTGGTGCTCCAAAGAATTAAATGTTGTGTTTTTCCTAGGCTTCAACACTTAGTCCTGCATTTCATACACTTTATGATTAAACTCTAACTGCCCAATGAACCATTTACGGTCAATTTGAAATTTCAAGCTCATTATTGTGTGGGCAATTAAATTCCTTTGACCATTTTTCAAATTTTTTCGTGAAATTTTGAGTGTTAACTACTGAAAACTTTTGGTTTTCACTAAAAAAGAGGATATACTTGATTATTCATAGGTCTTCAAAGATATATATGTCCATTAATGGAAGGATAAAGCTTGCCAATTTTACTTCATTTCTCGTCTTTAGCAAAGTTTGCCAATTTCACTTGATTTGAGATCTAAGAAATTGTACTTATCTATTTGCTTTGAAATGATTCAAATAGAAAGAGTAAAGTGTTTTCATCATTTGCACCATTGGAAATTGGAACATGCAAGTGTTGATTTGGAGTTATATGTGATTTCTATTGATACATAAAAATTACTTTTCAACAATTGCAAGGTGGATTGTGCAATGCTAAAAATTTTCATCGAAAATGCTCTAAAACTGCCAATTTTGGTACAATTACCAAATTTTTGAAAAAAAAATTCAATTGGATGCCTTGTCAAATTTCACATTCAATCTTATTAGAAATATGGGCCACGTAGGCTACTTAAAAAAAAACATGAAAAGATCAGAATGATGAACTTACTTTTGATGGGTTCTTATGTAGTTGTATGTTTGATCTACGCGTTTGTTTCCACTAGGGACATGTTGAAATTTTGATACTTGTAGGTTACGTGGACATTATGAACAAGTTCATTTGTAGTGCATAAATGTTTTTTTTTCTATGCATGACTCTAATAATCCATGCAACTCTAATTACTTTAGCAAATATAAAATAAAATCCATCATCAATTGTAAATAGCCACATTAATTCAATGGTTATTCCAACAAGGGCTCATGCTCTTTTCAATTCATGTCACGTAAATTATCCAAAATTAAAATGGTCTAGGATAATTTCATGCCTTCAACTCTCATCTATCTACAATAATTCAAAGTTGTGATAAATTTACTGTRTATATTTTATRTACCTAGTATACAATAATTTTTGTTGTTATATTGAATTGAATCTTTTTTTTAATCAACAAGACATAACTTTTTTAATGCATTAGCAATTGGTGTACTCAATCTTTATATACAATGGAAACACCCAAAAYCGTCAATATTAGCAATTCAACATAGTTGGAGGCACCTTTTTTTTCTAAAAAWAATATTTATATTATATTAGCAAGTGAAAATCATAAATATTCAAAWCAAAATTATATTTTTCAAGTGTGTCATGTAATTTCTATGATTTTTCAAWGTGCGGGCTCCCTAGACYTGCTTGAAAATGTCACATAGGTGAAYCCAAATCTAAAATTTGTAAAAATCACTAGTCATCAAATCAAAGGTAAGTAAGTGTCCTTCAAATGTGTCAATGAATCACAATTAAGCATTTGGATGATACATTAATCAAAGTCTAGGAATACATTTAGTAACACTCGAGGGTATAAAAATGGGAACATGGATGCTAATGCATGTTTCTACCTTAATGGTCATCAACTAAGTAGAATTTTAATTAARAGCGCTTCTTATTTTTTTTAGCTTGGAGGAGGTAATTTCTTTGCACTCCAAAGACTATTCAATATATTATTTTGATAATATGAATTTTTCAAATAGATTTTGTATTGTAGAAAAAAAGTAAAGGGACCCAGAAGTAGAATGGRATCTCTTATCCATCCAAATGAAAGATTTGAAATCACATTTATTTTCTCATTCAAAACCATTTTATTGAAAATTTGTAGATATTTTGTGACACATAATCAAACAAAATTGCAACTTTTCATCCTCTATAAAAGGAGTGAAAAGGGAAGATCTTTTCTAGTACTTTGACTTCCAATGAGTATATTTGGCTTTTCAAAGTAGATATGTCACACGGTATCAAAAATGCATGATTTCCACAGCCACCGTTTCCTCGTTCAAGGGTTAAATTAGTTGTGAGTTGCTAGATGCCATATTAGAACTACAACAGAGCCCACCGAGACCAAACCTTCAACAAGTCAACCTAGAGCAAATTTCAATGAGATTCTTGAGCATTGCAAGAAAAGTGCGCTTTAGAACACAGCAATACCGCATTTCAAAAAAATTCTAAGTATTGAGAGCTCTTTGCCTGTGCTCGTAGCTAGCCGGTTTTCAATGGAAGGGGGAGTCAAGAAAATATCACATTCACAAATTCAGCGAATGCAGGGGCAACCCTTCAGTATCGGATGCTCCTCTTGCTTAAGTCAAAATAAACAAGGCTAGCGGGAGARCCCCAATATTGTTCCATGACATCCGTGGGCACAAAACTGGCTGGCAGTTCATGCCAACTCGTTTTCACAGAATGAAACCCCACTTTGCATCCACCCTAAGTTGAGATGSCTGTAGAATTTACAAGTCTAAATATCTACATGTACTTTGTAAGCATTCGTCACTGCTCACCAGTTCGCTCGTCCACCAAGAGTCTTCAGCTGTATTTCATTTMATTTCTTTCACCAACCTTGAAGTATCTATAAGCTGGAAAACAGATCAATTTSAAGATTAAAAYAAGAGCGATAAACTCYAGGCAGGCGGTCTGGATGGTACATCAAATCAGACAAAACTAATCAGGGTAATAAGTCTAAAGAYTTGAGGTCGGACTGATAACATACGAATGACGAGCTGGAAATGTATCTCTAATCCACAACCAAACAAGAATCTCCATTCCAAGCTAAACAATTACAACAGTAATTGATCAGTGCAAAGGAGCTAGCTGTAGTAGACAGAATTTCAATAAAAAAACAAACATGAGAAGACTTTTGAGAGCAAGCCAAAGAAGAGGATTCACTTACAAGGTAGGTCCAAGTCTATTMAAGTGACGCTGTCGGCATCCCAAGAGCAACTGGTACTGGTTGCAATGTCGGTGTGGGTTCCTTCGGAGCTACTGCTTGAGGAGTGGCTTGAGGACCCCCCGCTTGAGGAACTGCGTGAGGAATGGCCTGAGGAACTGCTTGAGGAATGGCCTGAGAAACCGCTTGCGGGGAGGACTGAGGAACTGCTTGAGGGGTGACTTGAGGAACTGCCTGAGGGACGGCCTGAGGGACGGCCGGAGGAACTTCAGCAAGTTTTGCTTGTTGTTTAGTAATTCGTGTTTGCTTCCTTAGTAGCCTACGGTGCTCTCGCTCCTTGGCAAGCGCAGCTTCTTCAGCTGCCTTCTTTCTGCATATGAATTTTTCGCACCACCACATGAGTACAAAGTATCGGTTTAAATATCACTCTGAAACAAGTCAAAACATGACATATATCTATATCATTGCAAAGTTTGTGATCAAAATAGGCATTCTGACAAAGTTGTATCTGAAATATCACGGACACGACTAAAAAACAATTGCACAGGAAAGCTGGTACCAAAGACGTTGGACAAGGAAATCAAACCTAGTTATGTAGTCGTGGGCCGCATGGGCAAACCCAGGTTTGTAAGAAAAGAGGAGTCCACGAAGAGGTTTGTTATCGATGGTTGCTTCGATAGTGAAGCCATGATGGAAGACGTCTGTAATCTTCGCTTCAAAGCTTCGCTCGGCCACTGGAACAACATCAAACATCCCATACATGCTCGAACCTGCAATTGATCTTCAACAGAGCTAGGCCTAAGTTCCAAAACCATCAAGTATGCAAGTTGCTTCCTTCCTACAACAGTTAAAAAAAATTCTTCCATCATGAGAAGAAAGAAATACGACAACAATAATATAGACAGAATGGTTTACTGACCGACTGTGGATACCATGGGAGAGCCATGGTCTTCCTGCCCACTTATTCCATCACCTTGACGCTTCCGCTTCAATTCTTTCCGCAGTGACAACTTCTCTCTCCTTGGTTCAGATTCTGCCTTCTCTATTTTCATCTCTGCCAAAACATTAATCGTAAATATTTCTGTGCCCAGAGAGCTTTCTACATGTCACGGAAAGGCACGCAGCAATCAGAAAAAGAGGGTCCAGGTCTCAAGTTTTAATCAGCSAGTACCAGTGTCCAAATAGTACATATCATCTAACGCTTCCAAGTTTTCGTTGCATCCACCAATGAAGAGAAGGATACCCCGCTCGGGATCCACAACATCTCCAGCCAAGGAGAATCGTGGGGAAGGTCCGATTCCAGTGGTTATAGCCTTTGTCCAAACACCACTATCTGCATATCAACAAAGGGACAAATTTCAGCTCAATGGCCTTGACGAAACAGAATGTGGGTAAGCATGGTTCCAAAAACTGCAAAGAAAGAATGAGGACACAAGAGCTATACAAAGGTCACTGGATGATGCATCAGGAAGTGCTCATCTTATCCCTCGACATTGCCAGAAGCCGAAAAGATATAGAAGAAATAGAAGAAACTAGACTCGTGTAGAGTTTCTAAATTATATTTTGTTTTCCAACTACAATCCCTAGAGGGCAGAACATACCAACATTAAGGACGTGSAGATCATCAAAGAGCTTCCGATCATCTGTAAATCCTCCAAAAACAAAGAGATACTTTCGAAGAGCCACAGTAGTGTGCCCAGCTCGAGGAATTATCTTCTGCCCACTYGTTCTCAACTCTTTCCATATAAACGTCTCTGCAAGCGAAAGCCACATTCCGTCAACAGTGACGAAGGGACTTAATCCAAGATACTGACTTATAGCAATCTCAGTCAACATGTCAACATGAATCAATCCCGCGAAGCCTAGTAGATTCTGAATTTTTTTAACCCAGTCATGCAGATAATGCCCCCCGTTAAGTGGCAAAGCATTAGTAATTCTAGAGMACCACACTCAATATCAAAGGATACTTAAAAAAAAAAGGTGAAAAATTGTATACACTGAAGAGCACTAACCAGTGTCAAGTACATAGATATCTGACAAGAACGAATTTGATGCATCTTCGCCTCCTAGTATTATAAGCTTGTTGTTCCAGGATGACATAGAATGGCTGTCCCTTGCAGCTGGGTGGTTTCCTGTAGTTGCTACCTTTACCCAATACATGGGCAAATGCGCTGAAAATAGCAACAATGCAGTGGGAGAGTAAATAAACGCAAATATGATAATAAAAACAAAAACGACAGGCCTCCGCATTCATATGTAAACCAAGCATCCAACTAGTATGACAAGAAGATACGGCATCACAAATCTCATCAAAATGGTAGCAGCGAAAAGAGWAGAGTGTCACCTGTGTCCAAATAGTAAAGATCATTGAAATAAGAGTCATCCGAACCATCGTTCAATTTTCCGCATCCCCCAAAAATGTACATGCGAGTTCCAATTACAGCCGCAGCATGTCCCTCACGGGCACCTGGTGCGTTTCCCGTGGTGTTGGGAGCAGACCACTGATTGTTGACTGTACCGGGAAAAATGTTCAGAAATAAATCAAAACTTTGCAGCGTCTATAGAATTCCTTCAATTGTTCAGTGAAAATAGAATAAAAACAAATAACAAATCTTTTGGTATTAAACAAAAAGAATCCAGGAGAGCAAAAGGCCACTACGTTTCAAGCAGACTACCACACAAGAAGCCACATTTAGCTGAGTGACTACCTGTATCAAGAACATGAAGGTCAAACAGCGGACTAGAACCATCAGTCCCACCAAAAAGGTAGAGGTTGTTCCCCATGGTAACACAGGTGTGGCTRTCACGAGGTGTAGGCGGAAGTCCCTTAATATTCGGTTTGCTCCATGTTTGCTTCACTGCACCCAAACAATACRTATATTTGTTAAGGTAGCAATCCCCCAAAGTAACACCTACTAAACCTTGGCCACAATGTAGGTATGGTAATGAGGATGCACACCAACTGAACAGCAGAGCAGTTTTGGTGCACCTAAAGGTCAGATTTTGAAAATTYGTAACCTGTACATAAAGTATCGAAAAAATACACGCTGGAATGCAACGGAATCGCTAGTATAGAATATTGACGATTGAAGTCATTAYTATAATAGGAACTATGCTCAGTTGTTTAACAGTTGTTTTTAGGTGTCGTTCCCTTATTACAAGCATTACAGAAGCATATTTGCGTCAAAGACACAGGCCAGACAAAGAACATTATCATGTACAGTAGTGGTTTTACAGCGTTTTCCTACACTCTCAAATAACACCATCAAAGAGACCACGATAAAAGCGAATCAGATACCATACCAGAGTCGAAGACATAAACGTCTTGTGTTTGACAATCATCCTTTCCATATCCACCAAATACATACAGAAAACGGCCATTCTTGACTGTATTAGCAGTGTGCCCCCATTTTTTCCCCGGACCAGCTGATCCCCCTTTGCGCCCGGGCGACTTCTTCCCCTCCACATTTATATCCTTCGGCGGTTTGTGCTTCACTTTCACTCGTTCCCACTTCATGGTGAGAGCAATCGACTGCGCTTCGACTGCAAGGTCACATGATTAAACAAGAAACCGTGTCAACGTGACGACTTCTTGCCAATGTAGTCACACGAAAATTAAGAAATGAGTATTGCCCAGTTGAGACCACCCCAGAAATGTGCACCACACGTACATTCTCTCCAAGAAACTGAGTATTTCCTAAGCAACACTCCACCCGAGAATAACAACAATTCAAGATTTACATCCATAAATTCAGCATTCAACGATAGATACAAATTCATGAAAACTCCAGCTCAAGGAAAGGAAAACGGCGAGAGAAACCCTCAACACTCAATACTGCCCCAAGAACGAGAATTTCAAACAATAAAGAACTATGGGAATACACAAAAAATCTCCAACATCAAGCTGAACCAAAAGTCTAATCAGAAAAATTTGTGTCAAAAAAAAATAATCAAAAAAGTTCCCCCGAAGAAACCCTAATGCACTGAATCACACAACCCGAGCACAAAACCCCCCGACTTCCCAAAAACCTCATCTGGGTGAAACTTTTCTGACTCGGCTTTGCACAAATGCAAATGCCCCTCGTAAGGAACGAAATTCACAGTGGGCAAAGGTAAACCCCGGAGAGGTTTTAGGGTTCCCACAGAAGCGATGTAAGGACTTACAAGGCATGGATGAGAGAGAGAGAAGAGAGAGAAGAGAGAGAAAAGAGAGAGAAATGGAGCGCGAGAAATTGTTACCGGGAGATGCAGTTGACGCAGGGGAGTGAAAATGGCAATGCAAGGTTTCAATTAGAAAAAACGCAGATTAGCCCAAAAAATTAAAGAGTCCGTCGAGGTTGCAGACGAAATGCGCGTGAGCGAGCTTTCTCTCTGTCGTCGTCTCCGTCAGTCGCCCACCCTGCACATCCGCAACGTGAACTGCCAAAGCGCGGGTTTTCTTTGGCCACGTAGACGGGTCCACGTCTGCGTAATTCGCCAAAAGATACGTCCAGGTGGACGTGACAATACACTAAGAATGGCATTTAGGGTTATGTTATATTTAGTGTTACTTATCCTATTATTATCTGACTCCACTCTGATTCTCATTTGGTTGACAAATATTTTTCAAGTTGACATTCAATGTTGGTAACATTTAATTTGTCTTTGTCCTCTTTTGGGATTGTGATAAAATTTTAGAAACCTATTTATTTTAGCTAGAAGGATTTCAATTTGCATACAAGTTATGGTTGCAAATTTCCAAGTTTTACTACCTCCTCAAAAGAGAGGGTACACCTCCTGAATTCGCATTAGTCACCCCCCTCTCTCAAAAAAATCACATGCCATTAATTCTTTTCTTAAAAGTTATTCCCCCTCCCTTCCCTTCCCTGCCGTTGATCTTGATACAAATACTGGGATACTGTATATTGGGATACAATATATATATATATATATATATATATATATATATATATATATATATATACATAAATATATATATATATATATATATATATATATATATATATATATATATATACACACACAAAAATGAATACAAAACCAATTAACCTATATTGATTGTCAAACAAGTTTGTTTTGAAAAATATAAGACTGAGGGGGTACTAGCCTACTAGGATTTTCAAGTTATTTTCAGATTGGATTATTTTTCATACTCCCCAAATAAAATTAGAGGGGTTATGAAAAATAATCCAATCTGAAACTTTTTGGTACATTATGTCTCACTATCTCCTCAAAAGAGAGAGGGTATACACAAATTTTTCAAGTTTTACATACACTAGATTGTGAAAGCTACACGAGTTGTGGCTGTATGTAAATAGTTTTGTGTTATAGACTTTAAATTTGAATACCTAGGTCAATTCATGCCATTTTCAAAATGGTATAACACATTATAATCATATCTTTCCAATATGAATTAGAGACCTCTAAAATTTTAGATGATTTTTAATCACCAAACTTCATCCATGGTTTTCTCTTGAGCTTTTTACTCTTTGTGGGTTTTTTTTTTGTATTTTTTGAGTTTTACATCTAATTCTATCTATGGATATAATTCCATCCTAGTTTTGCTTTAATAATAATATGTGTAATAATTAAGTTTGACAGTTAAAAGAAAATCATGGCCGAACTTGAGTTTCAATCTGTTAGTTGTTCAATAATTGGATGTCAAGGTTAAGGAAGGCTTAGCCATCATTTTTGACATACCAATGGCTATGACAACAACACATGACACACTAGTCCATACATTAAAATAGGCGGTTTATTTGGTTTTGTTTGTTAAGATGAGATCTCTAGAACCATGCATCAACAAGTTGCGTTCTTGATACTGTTGGAAAGCTCTCATTGATAAAGGGTGCATGCACTTTGTTTTGTGACATTTCAACTCATGACAAAAAAAGATATTGAATTTTGACACTTTGATAAATTTAAAAAATTAGAAGATGACTTCTATTTTTATATATTTTATCATACTGTTATATTGTAGCAATGACACATGACATTAACTTGTAGTACGCATGTCAAAAATTAAGGCATGTATTATTGTCGTAGATTCTCACTCTAGGATCAATGACAACCCTACATTTGGGTGGTATTAGGTCAATGGTTGGTATTGGATTCTCCTACATTATTGTTTTCATTCGATTTTTCCTTTTCAATTAGTATCCTAGCCTTCATAAAGGGTCAAAATAATCCTCATGTCCATACTTCATCAACTATTTCTTGAGCACCAAGCTTCACTTTCATTCAATTGATTGCACTTTTGATCTTTGAAAGCTAGGAGCAATCTGAAATTCTGTCTGGAATGGCTATTGATTGAGATTTTGACATAGAACTTGAGGACAATTGAGTGGGAGTTTGCGAAAAAGACAAGACAAAACTCCTTGGAGCACCCAAACTGGTGCAATTTTTTTTTTCTACTAAGATATTCTTAGTTAAAACTTCTTCTGACACCTATTAACAAACACAAGATGAGTTTTATGATGAACTCTAGTATTGGATAGAAGAAAACTTGGTATTTTGAGCTTCTAAAATAGAAGATGAAGAGATATTAGGGTCAAAGCTTTGCTAGATGGTGAAGTTTGAGTTCAAAACAAAGCTTGCCAAAAAATAGTAAAATAAATTAAAGAAGGGAATTTTACTACAAGAAGCCAAAGTTTCCTTGTCATGGAGGGTTTAAATATGGGGACTATCTAGAAAGAAGAAGATTCTAGAAATACAGCAATTTGCTACATATAAAACCCATTAATTTAGGAAAATGACATAAGAGACCTAAAATATATACTGAAATTTGAGCAAAGACCACAATTTTGCATGTCAAGGCTCTAGAGGGAATTTTGCAAAGATTTAGGATTTCTGCTCAAGGAGCTAGTGCAAATCACAAACCACAACAATTACTCAAAAACTCAGGAAGAACCTACAAAAATATGAATGTTAATAGATGTAGTTACTCAAATTTTTGAAATTGTTGGCTATTTGGACTTAGTGGTGTAAATAGGGTTACAATTAGTCTATTTCTTTTTGTAGTATGTCAAATAGATCTAAATCACATAGTAAGGCTAAAAGACGTGTGTTAGATTTGGAAAGGGTTAATAGTCTAAGATTTGAAATAGGACAAATAGTTTTGAACACTTTTGGTGAACAATCACCACTTTTCCTTTATCTTTCTTTTGAGACTATATGTCTAAATGTCCATTAGTTTTTCTTTGTCTCTTACAATTTGTCTAGAGTCCACATGCTCAAGCATCTTTTCTTACACACAAACAATTTGTCACCAAATCTATCATCAATACGTATGTATATTTTGTCTAATTTGTCTTTGTGAGCTCTTGAGCATTAATCTTCAACCTCACGGGGTAGTGAATGTTGTCGAATTGTTCTAGTATTTAATTGTGTCAAATTAGCTTGGAAGGGTATCCCAGTCCATTTGATCAATTGAATTAAAATTGTGTTTGCAAGTTTGTAAGTATTCTTGTTTAAATAAGTTCAGTCAAGTTGGATTTGTAAGTCTAGTAAGGATGGGAAGGTATCCCATTGTTGCATGTCCAATTATATGTGTATGTGCATATGTGCAATATGCTCAAGATTGAGACTAATTGTGCGGTGAATTAAATTGATTGAATATCAAATTGACTCAGAGTGTTTAAGGAAGGGTATTCCAATGAGTATTGTGACAAATTAAATTGTCTATTAACTAGTGGTTGCTTGGTGAGTTGCATTGTGTGGATGCGGACAAGTCCAAGTAACAAAGCCAATTGTCAATTACATTAATTGGATTATGTTGTTGTGTGTGTGAGGGAGGATTTCCCCAGAGACTGTGATTAATTAGACATAGATTTTGAGTCATCAGTCAATTTATCTATGAGTGTGCCTGTGGAATGTTTTATCTCTAATTGATTGAATTTAACTTAGGTGTGTATTATGGCCGGTAGCCAATTTGAGTTTGTGAGTGAGGATTGAATATCTAGTTGGCCGGTAGCCACTATGAAGTTGAGACTTAGTTTGTAATTTATGAAACAATTTGTGTAATTGTTTTGAATATACAAAATTGAATATAATAATTCATTCTTGAGGGAAGGTATCCTTGATTGAAACTAAGTATAAATTGATTGACTAATTGGTGGGTAACCAAATAGCCAAATAGTATTAATTAATTGAGTAATTCAATCAAGAGGGAGGGTATCCCCTGTGTGAGTAAATTATCTTCTAAATTGAGAACATTAATTTAATGTAAAGTAGTAGAAAACTGGGTTTATAAACTATTTTTTTTTCTTGAAACACATGGACCAGTTCCATTGATGAGAGGAAAAAGTACACGGAACCTGAGGACATCGTCCCCGGCATCAAAGCGAAAGCGGTTTATAAACTATTCATTGAGAGCTAGTTGACGTGTGTTGAAACCAGTCTAATAATAGACTGTATGTATGACTCAGACAATTAGCCACGACAGGAAGTTGGATTGACTAGTTAGTGCATGGTCATAGAATTATTAGTACACGGCTATAGGCAAAGATCGATGACAAATTGACTCAATAGAATTCCAGTAAAGGAAAACCAAAATAAAGTGAATGGGACAGACGTGAAGATTAACAACAAGCATTATGAAAGTTCTTTTACCCTTCATGCCTTGTATAGTGGGCAAATTGTCAAAGAATACAGATTTGATATTTACATTCTAAATTTGTAACTAGGCTGGTAAATATAGTACAATCAAGAGGAGAGAAGGAAAAGAGGAATTAATTAAGGAATTATTTTCTTAAAGTTTATTGTATTTTGAAGTATATAAATTGGCATTTTGACTAGGTTGATAGTGCATGCATTGCACAAGACAATTTGATAAACACAAGAATATTTGACCACAGGATTTGACATGAGCCATTTACTATATAGGATTGGTACTGCATATAAATAGCATTTGATTATGATTATGGTTGGACTGTGATTATTTGACAATGAGTGTGGGTTGTTTATTTATTCCTCGAACTAATGTTAAATTACCTTAGATAAGTGTTTAATTTAGAGAAACAAGTGACCTTAGTCATGTTACAATAGACTGATTTGCCTTTCCTTATGGAAGATCCAAATCAAAAATTTGGGGGAGTTAAAAAAACATTATTGATCTTCTTCAAAAGTTTTTTTCACAAAAGCAACGTTTATTGCCTATAAATTTGATCATCCAAATTTTTTACAATCTAAAAATCAAGCAATCAATATTTTCCAAAATGAACTATTTTCAAGCACACTAAACAAAGTTGTATTTTCTTTTGTACGGTAAAAATTAAAAGTGTCAAGCACATCTTTGTACAAAAAAATATTAAATTTGGTCAATTCATTGATAGCGGCCATTGTAAAAAAGTTGATGGGCCTTGAGCGGTTAAAAGTCCAAATTAGCCTAGCAAATGTCCTTTTCTCTTTTCTAATCACTTCGATTTGCAAAGTTAATAGAAGTTCCAAATTATAAGCCATTAAATCCCTGAATGAAGAGTTTGTTTTTTCCAAAGATTGACTTACTTGGATTGTCCAAAAGAGTTGTTGAAGTAAGAGGATCCTATGTGGTCCTCATTTGAATGTCAAATGCTTCCGGAATGTTGGTCAACAATTCCTTCTAGTTGAAATAAAAAATAAAAAATTGTTGGAGCTATTTATTAACCTCTAAAGGACCAAGGCTCATTTTGGGCACAAATTGTGAAGAACTACCACTTTTTAAAGTAGTGAAAAAAAAACAGAACAAAAAGTTTTTTTTTCAAACTTCAATTGTACAAATTTGTATTAGACTACTATGGGAATGTGTGTAAAAATTTCAAAGACTTCAATTGCATAATTTGGGCAAAGTAACTTGGTGATAAGTCTCTTCCTTATACGCTTAACTTTTAACCAATAAAGGACCAAGGCCATGTTCTGTCAAAAGACATTCAAAAGTCAAAGTTGCCACTTTTTCTATATTCATTCTAAAAAAGTTGTTAATTAACATTAGGATCTTGTACTTCTCTTCTCTAAGATCATGTGGTAAATTTTTTATTAAATTTGATTGGATTGATTGGAACTTTGGAAGATTATAGCATTCAAAGTTAGACAAAATATTTTATTCCAAAGAGATGCTTAGATTGCTCAAAAAACAAGATTGACTCCATAACTTTCTCATGACTAGCCCAAATAGAATAAATTAGATGTTCACATGTAAGCAAAATATAGTGTTTTAGGCAAAAAAAAAATTAAACTTTTTTGAATCTTTAAAAAAAAAATTTGTGTTGCCCACCAACCTCCATTTTGGGCTTATTAGTGTGCCATAACTTTTGCTCCCGGGCACCAATTGAAATAAAAATTATATTTCCATGAAGCTCTTGCAAAACTGTATGCCTTCAAGAGTTTCAAATATATTCACTACAAGTTGAAACAATAAGAACCTACATGAACCCAAATTGTTTCCTAAGGGGACAAATAGTCATTTAAGAGTTCATTGCCTCAAATGCCAAAAAATGAAATTTGGATGATATATAGGATCTCTAAAAGATTAAACAAATTTCATCCAATTTTTTAGGAGTTCTCTGTTGAGCATTTTTGCAAGAAAGCGTTGTTGTAAGTCCTCTCTATGGTATTGTTGACTTTTGTATATAGGTAGATGCTTGATTCATTGTTATCCATATATTGTCTTTTGGCAACTTCAAGCTCTTTGCTCTTGATGTAAATCTGAGCCATAAAAGTCATCTTTTTTGAATTTGAGCCTAAAACATTTAAAGAAGCTTATAAAGTGCAAAATCTATTCCAACTTGAAATTTTGAACAGAGATTTCTAGAATTGAATGTTTTATTGCAATTTGAATTTTGGGCCAACCACAAATCCACAATCTATTGATTATATAGGAAGCCACAATAAATGTTTTCACTCCATCATATTTTGCACTATCATATACACCCATGGAGAAAATTTCAGCTTTTTCAAGATAATTTTGTGTTTGATGTGAATGTTCTTTGCTTTTCCTTAAACAAATCCAAGTTATTTCAAATTTTCTCAAAAAAAGACGAAAATTTTATGACTTATACTAGATGAATGTGATTTTATCTTAGAAAATTGAAAAACTAAAGAATTCAAAGAACAAATGGTTACAACATGGGAACATTTCAACATGTTAGCAATTTGCAGTTCATTTATGTGGTCATGTGTCCGTCCTTCTAGGGTTAAAAGTCCCTAGTATCATCTATCTAAAGTCGAAGAACCTAAATGTAACACAATTCATGTAGTGACACCTAAAAAGGACCTAAATCCAAGCACAAGTGGACCCAAATCCAAGCACAAGTGAACTCAAAGTAGATTGGTGGAATTCCAAAAAGTTGTCACTCTTCCAAGAAGTGACCAACCACCCATATGTGATCCAAAATTAGAGTGTGTCGCATTTGGGTGTTTCCGTGTCCACTTTGGTCGTCTTCTAGTGTCCACAATAGGTGCATCTACATAATTGTTTTCAAAAATTTATATTGTATTCATACAAGCTCAAAATAATACAAAACCAATTTTGTTGATTTCCTAAACCATTTCCTAAATCCTAACAAGCACACATCATGTTATGTTGTAGCTACCCTCAAGATCTGCAAATCTAAAACAAGTGTCACATTTAGGTGCTTCTACCTTAATAATAGACGTCAAATCTCAAACATGAACCCCAATCCCCCMATTCCGCTTCTGCCCAATCGTTCGTACCGACTTCTCCCCAGCAATGCATGCTTCCCCCAGAACGTGCGATTCTCCGGTAATAAGATCCCTCAGCAAGCCCCCCGAGGCACCCAAGCACTGTTCTGTTAAGCTACAGCAACAGCAACAGCAACCACCGGCGATTTCTTCCATTCCATCTTCGTCGTGTTGGCCGCCAGTGCCGGAATCATCGAAAGATCAGGCGCAGATTCGGCGGGGGAGCCCCAACTGTTCCGAAGGACGCTGGCCACCAAACCCGGACGGCGACGGAGGACACTCCAGCAGCCATTCCAGCGCTTCCAGCGCTTGCAGTCCTTCTTGAGTTCGTCCTTGACTCCTCACGACTTGCTTCCATCAATGGCACGTCGTGGACAGCAGCAACCACAACATTACGTTACAGGCAACCGACCCCGGCTGGCTCCCTGCCCGGCGTGGCTGTTCAGTTTAATAACGTCGGTTGTTTACTAGTTCGATTGATGATTTCCATCCGATCTTCCTAACGGCGTTCTGTGCGGCAGCCCAGTGGACGGTCGGGACGCAAACTTGCTTTCGCCAAGTCCGCTACAGTCCAGGGGGGAGCCCACTCCTGGTGCCCCAGCAAACTGAAGCTTCTATTTAATGCACGCCACTCGAGGACCTCAAGGTTTTGAGCGACGCGGGAGACAGGCACTCGTGAACTCATCACTACTGGTTGGAGCTGGTTGCTCCTTGCTGGTCGTCCATGGACGGATCCACACAATGCAGGTACTCCTGGTGTTGAATCTATCGATGCGGAGGTACAGTAGTAGTAGGAAGTCTCGTATTACGCTCTAGAACTTCCGTCACGTACTTCTTGATGTTGATTGAATCTGTTGTTGCGGATTCATCTCTCACTCTCTAATTCAAACTTCAGGGAGCTTTGGGTATTGAATCTATCTGAGTGTGCGGAGYAATCTCTTTGTCTCTCTAGMTAGAACTTYTTGGACTTCTCGGTGTTGAATCTTTTGGWTGCGGAGTAAGCTCGCACGCTCTGGAGCTTCAGGAACGTCTTGGTGTTGAACTGAATCTTTTGGATGCGGAGTAAGCTCTCTTTCTGTGGAGGGACTTGCACTAGGGGTGCGTGGCGCCCCGGATTTTGCAAACGGTGAGGCAATGGAGGGGGGAAGCCAGGGGTGGCGGATAAAGAGGCCTCGAGGGTGGACACAGAGCTAGGAGCACGGCTGGTGAACGAAGGGTGGGCATTGATATACTATATACGTGCTGCCGTTTCGAGTAATTTGGAAGGCGCGGTCGATCTCCGAGCAGCAGGACGAGGAGGCGTTGGTGAGGAGATGGTGCATACATTGTGTTGACTAGGAGCAGGGAGGTGAGATTAGGCATGGCCGGTGGGCACAGATTGGCAACGAGAAGCGCTACCGCAGGTCCAGGTCCTCTCGTCCTGGAACCGATCATGTAGAAGTGTAGTTGAACAAGTAGTTACAAGCATGCAATGGTAGTGTAGAAGCGAGTGGATCTTCTTCCTCTTCCTTAAATCTTGAGGGGTAGCTGAGGTGGGGGGATGGTGCATACAGGGCGATGGAGGGACAGGTCATGGCAACTTCTAGTAGTGGTAGTGGCGCTGCTCTGGGGCTTGCCTTCTTGTGCAGCCACTCCCGAAGGTAAGAGACTCGCGCATCCTTTGTTCCAGAGAGCTTCTCTTGCTTGTTGGTACCACAATGCCGGAATGAGATTCGTTCTGGGTTGAAATGTAGAGCTCTGGTATAGTGCATTCTCTCCACAGATTAGGTTCCAACTGAGGAGCTTCTACCTTCATATTATCCCTTTCTCTCATGATTCTCCAGTGTAGGCTTAGGTTTCCAGACTCAAACTCAGACACTCTCTGTTGATATCTTCGTKTCTAGTCAATCCATTAGAGAAATGGAAAGATCCCACAATAGGGTCCCGAGCSTTTAGCRCGGCCGGGCTGTCTACTTGCTGRGCCTCSKACAGAGTATAGGATGCAAGGCGGGGAAGTGCGTGCAGTGCATTTYGCCGGAGAAAAGCGACATTCTACAGTCATTTTGCTCCCGAGTCTCTGAGTCTTTTGTATCCACCATGGCACAGTCCCTAGGGAAGTTTGGGTTTGAACAATGACAGATAAGTCTACAGGTCAATGGCTCAATGCCACTTTGAGATTCATTCTCCTTTYCCCTTTTCTACCAGTAACCCATATTCTCGGCCTCTAGTCCTGACTGTGTTGATAATGTGTGTCTTTTCAAACTATAAAAAGAGATTGGTCCTCCAGTTAATATTCACTCTTTGCACAACCCTAGAGAATTTTGGTTTTGCATGATGACGAAAAATACCTTGCTCCCAGAGACTCCAAATTATGGGACTCTTGATAAGGGCAATCAACATTTTTGAACACATAGATGGGGCCCCAAGTACTGAATGGGACCAAGATTCTTCAAAGTTCCGTCTTGAAAGCACCACCTCTGCCTCATACCTACACTCCATGAGGTAACTTAGGGTGTGTGCACCCGTATTGCTCTGTGCAGCTAATGCGCTGTTGAGCTTGGCGGCGTCGTGGGGGCGGACGTTTCCGACATGGATGGGGTCCAATCCTTGCGTGAATTGGGAAGGGGTGACTTGCTTGGCAGGGCTAGTCGTTGGATTGTAAGTACTCCACTTGTAGGGTGTTTTGGTCATTTCCAGAGAATGAACCCTGTACTAACATATTTATATTGGATTGAACCTCTTGATTCATAGTTTTTATCATCTGTTTGTCAATCAATTCTGAATTAAGTGATCCCAAATTCCAAATCAACAAAGACATGTAAATTCGAGGTGCATAATTATCTGACATTATAATGCTAAGTTGAGTACAATCCACTGTTGGCATTGCAAATGTTCATTGTTTTCTTCGGTTGACAACTATTATGTATTAGATAACCGATGAGCTGTGCTAGCGGCGAATGGGTTATCTTACATAACCAGTTGTACATTTTTCAATCACAACCTTTGATCGAAGGGGGTAGGAAGCGTTACAGTAACACAACCGGTTATGAAAGTAACGCTACATTCAGCATGAACCTTTGTGAACCAAAGAATACATTCTCGCAAGCTCTTGATTCGAAATTACAAATTAGCATAATTATGCCTTCTACATAAACCCTCTTAAGATTTCTAGTTGCAGATTTCTTAGCAGACTCCGCACTTGGCAGTTTGCTTGCCGAATTGAACTCACATCTTCCTTTCATGGTTGTTGACTAATCTGTTGACGCTGCCTGACAACTCTTGTGGAAGAAAATACTGTCTTTTTGATACACCAGTCTGATGTCATAAAGTTCTGGATTTGTGTGTGTTTGCTCAAGCAGGAACCTGACTTCCTCTCAGTTGACTGGATCTATGTCTCCTGTAATTGGGCAACTGACATCATTGGTTACCCTGGATCTCAGCAACAATGCCATCACCGGACCCTTCCCTCCAGAATTGGCTCGTCTACAAAGTCTCCAAATTCTGTAAGTAGTGGGCACTTGCTTCTTTTGATCGATAACGAAAAGAATCCTKAATAAAYGGTCATATTCGTTAAACTAATGGCTAGTTTTACTAGTGCCGAAATTCAAGCGTACAGAGCTCTTAAAACTAGGATTGAATTAGACCTAAAGTTCCTGACAGACGTCTGAGAGAGTGACCATTTCTTGCAATATTGCCACTTTAACGAAGTATGGTGCTGTTTATTGTTGTAAGTATTTGAAATGCTAGAATCTTACAATTTTATTACTCTCTGTTGGATATTGCTAGTCTTATTACAGTATAGGCTTCAGTATAGAGTGACTGTTGCGTAATTTCGTCTTAATTAATGCTTAAGTTTTGTTTCTGTTTGTTGCAGGAGCTTTAACCGAAATCCATTGAATGCACCATTCTCTATGGAAATTTGTGAACTGAAGAACTTGATTGAGCTGTAATGATTCCCATTCACCTGCACCCTTAGCTTTGTCTTATATTGCTTATTATTGGATTTTTGTGGGGTGTGGGGTTTCTGGGTAAGGTGCGTTACAGGCAGTAAATTGTACACCTGAAACTGCCTATCCTGTTTCAGACATTATTATAGGCTGTTGCAAGAGGCAAGTGTAGTTTTTGTTGAGATTTGGTGATTTCACTTCCATTGCGTTAACACTCCAAATGTAGTGTTAAAGAAGGTAGATCATGCAACATGTGATACAAAATTGTATTATTGTTTCTCGTGAAAACAAAATAGGAGGAGTGTTTCGTGTTACTACACTTTTGAGAATATTTCACGATTGTATTGTAGACCTACTGGGAATCTCACACTACCCTTAAGTGAAAGGGTTTAATCAGCTGACACCGATAGTTGTTATAAATTATCTCCTGCAGGAGGTACGACGTCGCAGGTGTTTATGGTCCAATTCCAGATGAAATTTCAAATCTGCAGAAACTACAAATCTTGTAAGTGACTGCAAGCGAAAACTTCACTTCAGATTTTGTCACTGTTTGCTCAAGCTTTGAAGTGCCACCGTTTCTCTTCTTTTTCAGTATACATTGACTCTTCTTTCACATGCTCCATGCTTCTGTCGCAATTTTCATTATCCAATTTTTGTGCCAGGGTCCTTTTCGAGAAGAAAAAGGAAAATTGAGACCCTCTCACCGAAATTCTGAGGGAGTGGTTTCTTAAGTTATAGATTCTTATGGTTTTAGTCTAGAAAAAATTGTCATCTTTAGAGTGGCACTCAGCCTGGGTGTTGTTGAACTGTTGCCGTGTGCACAGGTTTCTTGGAAACAATTCATTTGTTGGACCGTTGCCAGCCAAGGCTATTGGATCAATTGTAACCCTACAACAGCTGTAAGCTTGAATTTTTCCAACTATTTACAACTATCAATGTCTTTCCTACTGATCTTATGAAGCTGTCTTGGATTTTTTTTAAAACAAGTCCTAACTGGTTTTGAGCATTTTTAGCTGCGTCGCTGGCTTGAACTTCGAAGCGATTCTTCTTACAAGGGTTCTGGTTGTTGCAGGACTTTGTGGGGCAGCCAATACAAATCCCCAATCCCTGCTGAGTTTGGAAATTTGGTGAACCTGCAGTATTTGTAAGTAATGGAGCATCTTGTATGTGCTATAATTATTCCTGAATGTGTGATTGTTTTATGATTATTTTATTGAGAGGTCTATCACAGTCAAGAATGTCTCGATTACTCACTCGTAAAAATGGTGGATTTAGAGCTATAAAATATGTGACATTCTTGTTCTGAAATATCTGAAAACTACTCACATAGCTTTGAAAATGTCGATTTCTGTCATGACAAACTAAATTTTCTGTGTATGCGTCTGTAACCTCTTCTGTGTACGCTGTAGTATGTTCTGGGTTTTCTTTCATTGTTTTTACTAAAATAAATGTCTCATTTTGCAGGAACATGCATACTTGCACCCTCTGGGGTGGGCTCCCGTCATCGTGGGCAAATATGAAGAATATAAGCAAACTGTAAGTTTGAGGAATACTTCTAATAAATTTTCATGAGGAGCAGAATTATTAGCCGTTGGTGTTTCATTCTAGTTTTCCAAATTGCGTCTGAGCTTTGGCTTCCGCATTCCTTGTGCAGGTTGATTTACAACAATGACCTCACCGGGTTTATTCCATCCAGTTGGCAGGCAATGACAACCTTAAAGCAATTGTAAGACCTATCATAGCAAACCAGTTGTTTCCTGCTATACCTTACTTAGTGCACTGTTCTTCATTTTGGTGACATTATTAATTAATTCTACGTACGTTTCTTTGACTTACAAAAAATTAAGACCAATGCACCGAGTGAGGTGTTAGCGATCAGTTTCAATCAAATCCTTCTTCAAAAATCATGAGGAGAAATATTCAATCCTTAAGTTTTTTTTGGTGAGTTATTATTGGAGGTCTAAGGAAGTCTCTAGATTATAAAATGTTATAGATAACAATTGCTAAAACACCAATGTATGGAAGTCAGACCTGTATACACAATAGTGGTGTTGATCTAGTTATAATACTGTGTACGAGAGTATTATTTATCAATTCTTGGATTTGACTCTGTCTATGTATGCAGGCACATTGGCCAAAATACTATCTCAGGATTCTTCCCACAATGGATAGTGGATATCCCCATTGAACTTCTGTAAGTTTTTTTGCTTTTTTTTATAAACCGATACTCATGAAGTAGCTTATACAATTGTCGTACCTTAAATAAAAATTGTGTACACTTCTCATACATGTTAGGGCTTTTAAATGTATGAATTCTAGTTGTACATATAGAGTGTCAATGTATGGTTCAATATATGGTTCAATTTATGGTTCAATGATGTATTGGGTATACCTTGGTTAACCCCTCATGTTCCTTAAGGCTCCTGATGCGTGTACACCATATACAGTCCCAAAAAWTCCTTGTTGTGTACTGAAATATGATAATGTACTCCAGTACGACAGTATTAAATACAGTATGCAAATATTTAAGCRAAACTATGGTCTTTGGGACGTTTGTGGGTTCAATTTCCCAAGTTCCATAAATGAGCCTCTGCTCAGAGAATTTTGTATCTTATTGGACTGCCAGGGATATGTCAAGAAACTCACTCCAAGGCTCCCTTCCTGATTTAAATCCAAGTCTTCCCTTGGTTGCTGCAACTAGCACCAATATGAGCTTGTACGTTCCTCGGTTTTCACGCTGCTTGTTCTTTTCTTATGCTGCTGCTTCTTTGTCACCTCCAATTTGGATTTTAAACGCATTTGTGACTGAAAGAGTCTTTTGGATTATTTTTCTTTCCTGACTGTGCAGGTATTGCAACTATTTCAATGGAAGTTTTCCTACTTTCCAACTTGGAAACCTTGTGTAAGCTCGTGACACCTTTTCCCCTTTTGCATTCACCATCTTTCAGCTTAACCCTTAAAAGTCCCTTGGAGACCGAATGTTATATTCAAACATGTAATATCCCACAGAATCCCCATAATGGTAGTCATATTGGTATGTGATCTTCTGTTTTTGTTTACTGTATACAATGGAAATCAATGAAGGTGCACTCAAAATTTAATAATTTAGTCAAAGTTGGTAGTATCAAACTTCAAACACAGACTTCAATTCAAGGAAAAACATGTGGCTGGAAAAGCCCTCAGAGACCTTTTAAAGAGGGGCTCTTCTCACATGAAGTTTTGCCCTGATTTGTTCTTTTTTTTTTTCAGAAATATTACAGGTAACTGTTTCACCAATGAGTCAACGAGGGACGCAGACAATTCCAGGAACACTTGTAATCGACCATTTTTCTGCAGAGATTTCTTCATGAGGTTGGAAGACGGTACGTATTTTTAATATTACCAATGCAAACCTTTCTTGAGAGCTGGCTTATTTTTGTCATGTGATCGTCCTTTCCTTCTCCCAGTAATCTCCATTATTTTAAGAATATTTGGTTGAGTCTGGACGTTTTTCAATGCAAGAGGATTTGTGCCAAAAAGAAGAAGTTCAAGAATGTTTTGCAGTTTCATTAAACCTCATCTGAACTTATTTTATGATGTAGGCTGTGCTCCCTGTCCTGCTGGAAATTACATCTACGATAACAAAACGATCTGCACTTGCAAGCCTGCCGATTATGGTACGTTTGCGAAGGCCTCCTCAGTCTGTTTTCCTCCTTGCAGAAAATTTCTGATCAATCAGCAGTTTCCCCTTGAAAACACTCAGATTTGCTTTACATATCAAAACAGTAGACCCAGATTTTGACACCTACACATTGGATTCGAAAAGTATGGTTATTGTTCATAGAGTCTTGTCCTTCTGTAGAGTTGTAGCGTTCAATGGACTACACTAATGATGGTAAATAGTGTTACCGACACCAATTGATTTAAAACATCCATAAGTTTTTACTCTTGATGAATACTTTTATCAACTATAGGTACAAAGTTTTCCCAACTATGGTACTATTAGGATCCATGCACTCACTAAAATAGTCATGAAGAGTAAAAACTTATAGCATTTCTAAAATAGTTAGTATATGTAACACTATTTACCATCATTTGTGTAGTGTAGTTAAAGTTAAATTATAGCCTTGTTATGAGAATGAATGGCGGGAGTATTATGTTCATAACAAGTCTCAATTTTCACATTACTGAACGTAACCTTAAACAAGACGATAATAAGATTTATGAGATATAACCGTATTCTCTAGATTGCCCAATGTTTGGTTGTCACCTCTACAAAATGAGCTCCATTGAGGTTACGATACCATTTCTATTAAGATCCTTTGATTGATTGATTGAGCATGATTGAAAAAGATTCTAGAGCTTATGTTTGGTTATCTGAAACTAAAAAACCTTGTTTAAGGGTTTTATTTTCCTTTGACAAGGCTCTACTTTCACGTTCCCTAGCTACACTAATGATGTTAAATAGTGTTAACTACACTACTTGATTTAAAACAGTCATAAGTTTTTACTCTTAATGAATATTTTTACCAACTATAGGTGCAAAGTTTTCCCAACTATAGAACTATTAGGATCCATGCACTCCGTAAAAGTATTCATGAAGAGTAAAAACTTATAGCATTTCTAAAATAATTAGTATGGGTACACTATTTAACATCATTAGTGTAGTCCATAATGTCCAGATCAGTATGGCAAGATTTTCAAGTAGTAAGTTAGTGCAGTTTGGGACTCAACTCAACCGTGCTGTTGACTTGTTTATTTATTTAGACAGTGGCGGCGGCGGAGGGGGAGGCTTTCCATACGGAGAAGTCATCGGCGGTATAGTCGGATCACTTGCGCTGGTTATTGCGCTCGTGGCTCTTTGTAAATGGGAACCCATTCATAAGCGTCTTCCGTTTGACCCGTTCTTAATATTCAGTACCAACGACGACGGTAAGCAGCGGCCTTTTCTCCACCCTCCAACATGCTGTAACAACAAGTCTCTTGCGCAAGTTCGAAAATGGAGGAGAATTGGAAAAGAAAATTTGTATCCTGGGTCACTCTTTGTTAACATGAAAAGAATCTTTGTGAGTGAAATTAAGTATCTTTGTGCACAATAAAGAGTTCTCTAGACAATGCTCTCTAACCCATTTCTGGAATTTTGTAGCAATGTCTTTAGTTCGAGTCCAATCGGTTTAGGGTTTCGTTCGAAATCACAAACGGCAGTTGTTTGAAATGTTGAATCTGTTAAAGAAGAAGGTGGAAACCTTTTGACTCCGTTGTAGAATTTTTTTTCTCAATTTTTTTCATTGAATGTATAGTTACGGATTGAAGCTTGTGTCTGTGTCTGATCGGTACAGATGAGGATTGGGAGGTTCCGGAAGGCGTGCACAGATTCACCATGGCCGAGCTGACCAAGGCAACTGGGAATTTCAACCGAGAGCATGAAATAGGGTCGGGTGGGTTCGGGAAAGTGTTTTTCGGAACCTTGGCGGACGGGAAGATGGTGGCCATCAAAAGGGCTTCCACCACGAGTTTGCAAGGCCAGATTGAGTTTCGAAATGAAGTGAATCTGCTCAGTCGGTTGCACCACCGCCACCTCGTCTGCTGGGCAGGACCCTCCTGTGATTCATCGAGACATCAAGCCCACCAATATCCTCCTGGACGAGCACATGGTGGCCAAAGTGGCGGACTTCGGCATTTCCAAGGCAACGTTGGATTTCAACACTCACGTTTCCACAAGGCCGGCTGGCACTGCTGGGTACGGGCTCACATCCTTTACAAGTTTCACATCACCTCTTTTTGGGACAATTACAGAAATTGGTGCATTTTTGAGAACCCAAAGTAACCCTTTAGGTCTTGTTCTAAAAATACATATATTCCACGGTCCACTTTGGAAAGTCAGAGTCAATCACAGGAGCTTTCCAAACATTTTTTTGGTATTCAGAAATACAGACACGAATTCTTCTTTTATTGCTATATTTTTCCACCTTCGTAGAGGATTAGGTCATGAAGTCTTGATGTAATTACAGTGCATTTCAGTGTACATTGTACAACTGAATCTTTTAAATTTTTGTCTGGCATTTCCTTGACTGTTTCAACTGGTTACTACTATTGGCCAGGTATTTGGACCCCGAATACTTTCTGAGACGGCAGTTAACCACTGCAAGTGATGTTTACGGGTATGGTGTTTTATTGTTGGAGATCATTACTGGCCAACAGGCTATCGATCACAGCAGGAAGGAAGAGTTCAATTTGATTGAATGGGTAAGTATATGATGCCCAGAGCTTCATGCTGTCTTGCATTAAACTTCAACACGTTCCTTTAGATAATCTAATATTTTCGTATGCTTGCCCAATTGCCTGCGGAGTAATAATCCTCTATGCTAGGCAGTACAATTGCGCAGAGAAATTTGCTGGGTAAACCATCCTGATTGTGCACATTTCGAATATTGAAATATGCACTTTTGGAACATAGTGGAAAAAATAGAATTGCTTACCTTAGTATGTGGGACAGCACTAATGCTTATTGCTGCACAATTGGGTCGAAAAGAATTCTCATACGTAGCAGTTTGCAATTGTCAATTTGTTGAAAACCAGTCGGTGGTTTTACTGCAAGTAGGAGCTCTGAGGTTGTCGAAAATGTTTGTTTTTGTTTTGGTGATGTTGAAGGTGAGACCGAGGTTCCGTGAGATGGGTGTTGAAAGCATTGTGGACGTGGCATTGGATGGGGACTACGACAAGGAAGTGTTCACCGACATGACGAATGTTGCGTTGATGTGCGCATCGTTCAACAAAAATGATAGGCCGGCCATGAAGGTACGCTCAAGTCGCTACTCAGAAAATCCTATTTATCTAAAAAGAAAACTCTTGGTCACGGAATCTGCCATTTAGACAACTAAGTATGGATTGCTTTTGGTGTTCTTTACTGAATTCGTTTTTTATTGTGTTTATTTCTTTAGTTATCATATTGTAGTCTAGTTTACAATAGTGTGTGAGGCTTACTACCATGATATTCTGCTAGTGCTTTTTCCATGATAATCATGCGATTCATTTGTCATTCTTTTTGTGCTTCTGTTTTTTTTTTTGGACATTCTGCAGGATGTTGTGAGCTATTTGGAGCCCCACGTGCGTGCCTTCCAATCTTTGAGTAGCGGCAGCACCGAACTGTTTCCGTCGGGAAGAAGTTTGACGCGGGGGAGCGACATGGAAAGATTGACGAGACAGAATCCGGAGGACTTGCTGCGAAGCATGCAATTCATGACGGTGCCATTGCACACGGCTGGTGTAAGTTCTAGTATCAGTTCCAGTAGCACAGAAACGGAGTTTCACACGACGACGTGCACGTTRCTTCCCAGATAACAAATTCATATATTTTTATATATTTGACATGGACTCCGGAGACCGGCAGTTTTTCAACGGCCATAATTGAGATCTAGAGGCTTCCTGGTTTTCAAAATTAGAACAGGTTTAGATTCTAGTTTGTACTGTACAACACTGACTGCCAATTTAACGAAGAATGATTCACCAAGTTCGTGAAATCACCGTAGATTCATGATGATGATGTTCTGCTTAAACCTTTCAATTGGCAATAAAAATATGCAGTGGGCTGCTTTTCAGTGTTCAAAATTTCATATGAAAAGCAAACGCTTCTCATTCTCTTTTTTAATTCCGCAACTCAAACTAGTAACCTATCTACGATTTGTGTCCAAGTCGTGAGTGCTGGAGCCAAGTATACAAAGTCGAATCTTGTAATGCATAACTGTATCTACAAATCATTCTTTTAATGGTTTTAAATTTTAAATGGTTTGTTACTTTGACGAGTATGGTGTTGAGTTTGGTGAGCACTTTGTACTTAAGATTCATACGCCAACATTGAGTTTGTGGTCGTGGAGATTGACAAATGTAGCAGCTTATAACATTCTTAGCGATGCGATGTTTTTTCAGGTTGATTTCAGTCCCTTCAGCAACGTGAAGAGACCCGAGACTATTTGACAGAGCTGGAACTACATACAATAACATTCTTGGGGAGCTTCCTCAACACGCTTGAGGAAAAGGAATCCAAATTCTTTTTTGTGCACAAGATCTTGAGCTCATCTCCGGTGGAAGATACCAGAAGAAGATCTCCCAGCATTGGCCACTTCCTGAGCGCTCTCCGAAAGAGAATGTCAAATTCTTGGGGTAAGCTTAGGATTTGAGTTAATCATCAATTCTACTTGTCATTTCATTTCTGATTTCTGGGGTGAAGTTAAGTGGGTCACTCATTTTTTAGTTTTGCCATGTTCATTTTTCATTGGGAATGGTGTTCAAATATCAAATTTGCATTAATATATATTTGGGTTTCAATAAAAATTGGGACAACTGTCCAACACCATTGATGAAGTACTTTATTGTCTTGTAGCTCTTGTTATATCCTCATGTCTTCACAATGTTTATGTACCTTCAATTTTGAAAGGTGCTGAAACCCATGATTTCTGATTCATAGAGTAATTCTGATGCTTAAAGAGTTGCCAAGATTTTCTGAAGGATTTTCTGATCTTTCTGCAGGTTGTGTTTTTGGCACGCCGAAATCCACTGTTTCTAGCTTGAGGCAGAGCAAATGTTTTTTCATGGGGATGTACTGTCCAATCACTGATGGACACGTGTATTTGAACCCACTTTTGCACACCAATTTTAAATTCTGTTGCTGGAGGGTTCTTGTGTAACATTGTAGAGTACCCAAAGTAGGAGAGAATGAGATGAGGTCTGTGGCTCACATAAGGGATAAGTTCTTTATGCCAACCTTTATTTTTACGGGTTTTGCAATGATTGGGGGACCCATGGTCACTACTAGTCTATATTGAATGTTATTTTCCCTATTTTTGAGAAATGAGAAATTATTTCGTAACTTAAGTGCCACTTTGGTTGTTGAATTTTTGAGGTGCAAGGTAGGGACATCCAAAATTGCCACTTTGACTATTGTGGACCAAATTTCTATTATTAGAGTGGTAAATTTTATTTTCTTCTCATTGACAATTGATAAGATTTCAATGCACCAAAGAATGCATCATTTGGATATTGTATACAAAAGTTATGAATCATCAAATTTCTTTTGGTAGATGTTTTAAAATCTTTTCTTCTAGAGTAGGTACATATTGATGTACGTGATGAACACACTATCAAATGACCATTTCATTAAGTGGCACTTCACCTCTAAAGTCCATTTGAACACACTATCAAATGACCATTTCATTAAGTGGCACTTCACCTCTAAAGTCCATTCATGATGGGACACTTGACATTAGGCAAGCCCTTGTGATTTCAAATTGTATCATTTTTCTTAACTTCTTTTCAATATAGAAAAATCGATAAGCTTTGTAATAATATAATTATTATATCAATCAATGGTTGGAAGCAAAAGTTATTCCACGCACTATTTAACATAGTTGAAAGCAAGTAGCCAAAAAAATTTAAATAAATTCTTTTTTAAAATTTTAATGAATGATTAGTTTTTTGTCTATATTGAAAGATTTGACTTATTTTATTTTAATAAGTTGTTCTTTTTGAAAAAATAATGTATTAGATTCAACTTTTATCCCAATTATCACATCCCTCTAAAAAGATTCCACAAGGTTAAATTCAATCTTTTGAACAATCTCACCATTGTAATCAATGTGCCTCAATTCCATCTTAGAATATCAACGATTTAGATTGTTCCTCTATATCATACTTGCTTCTAGCCTTCTACTTAACAATGGTTTAACCCTAGAAGGACGCGGGGGGTCCCTGTGGAAATCATCATTTCGAGCAATTGGTATTAAAAAATTCAAAAGAACTCATTCAAAGTCAAAGTATTGTAGAAGCTCTCCTCTTTCCACACAAAATTTCAAGGATGAATAGTTGCACTTCTGTCCCACACGGATTTATACTCTGTCATCCATCGGACACTAAATGTCTGCAGCATCGTTACTGGGTTAAAGAATGATTTGGTCTCCATTGAGTCCATTTAATGCCCAAAAATATGCAAGGAAAGAGGACATAGAAATATGAAATGATTAAGAAGAGTAGAAGTTTGGTAAAGTTGAAGTGGTTTAGGGTTTAGGGTTTAAGGATCCAAGATGCATAACAAGATTTCTAAAGTTTGGAGGATGTTCTAAATTTACTATTTCATAAATCCAATTTATTGATTCATTTATCAATATAAACAAATATAATCTTGTGATATGTAGAGATGGAATGCTTATTTACAGCATTAATATATGGCTATAATCGTCACCATGAATTTATATAAACAAAAATGGGACTCTACATACATTTGTACCACTTCACTATTGTAAGAAAATATTATCATTTCAAACTTCAAAGTATTGGCAAATCAAGGAAACATCATAGGTCTTAGATTTAAGTTTCCCTTACAATCGGAGAATGAAGTTAACTTCATCTTCTAAAACCTTTTTAGTGTCCAAGTTTGAGACATAAAAGATATCTTCTTTAAATATCTTCTATATTGATCTCACATTCATTGATTGTAATAGTCACATCATTATTTTAATATACAAATATAATCAATCATTGCAAGAATTTAATTTGTTCTTTTGAGATTCAATATCTCTCAATTTGAAAGTAAAATTGTCAACGGTTGTACACTAAATAGTGTAATTAGGTTGCCTTTACAATTAGGTTGCCTTACTCCAAGAAAATTACTGTGTAAGCCACCAAAGTCCATAGATATTTCTATAAATACTTCCAATTCTACACATGGAGGTTCACGAGTCCCACCTACACCAATAACGAATTCAAAAATAGTGCATTCTTGTATATGTACAGTAAATATTTATTTAGTGTGGAATGTAGAGAAATTAGTGAGGGGCAACCTAATTTCAGTATTGAGTGTAGGTAATAAGGGTAAGTGCAAACACAAAGGAGTGAAGCCCTTTTTTTTACTAATTGTTTAATGGCATGAAAATTTGATTTACACTATGATGAATTAGACAATACATATATGGTTCAAAAGTTAAGAATTTAAAAGCTTGTCTAGTATTTGAAATGACTTTTCTTCACTTTTCTTCAAGAATTCATGATAATTTCACATTGTAACAAAAAAAAAATGAAAATTTGATGAWTTATGGAAGACATCTGATTTCATTTTTGGAAAACAAAATAAAACAACTTCCATTCATACTTGGTGGCAAAATAGAGCATACAAAGAATGGATATGGAAAAAAATTACACAATCTCAAGTTCCACTTTTTTCTTTCATAAATCGCATTAAATTCAAATCACCACCAATAAATCTATAAATTTTATAACTCATAGATTGAAGATTTGTGGTTTCATCTTCAAACAATAAAATTTGTAGTTTAAAGGATTTTGGAGTTTGATCTTTTGGCCTATTCTCTAGTTTCTAATTAAATATGGAAAAAATATAAAATCATGATGCTTTTCGGAGATTTGACTATGTTGATGGAATTGGCATGTATGATTGGGCCTCCACAATAAATTTTGTGGCAATTCAAGGTTCCCTTTTCAAAAGATTTTTGTATTTTCAGCCCAAATTTCATTAGTTTTTTCAATCCCTAAGCTGCATGCTAGTTTAGATTGTCCTGATTCTTGTCCCAATGCATACGATTTACAATTCCCCACACCCGTCGCCTTTTGTCCGTATCCGAATTCATTCTAAATCTCTGGCTATCAATGAAAAAATGTCAATATACACCGAAAGTGGTCGACCTGTCCTTAATGGGTTAAATAGATTTGGAGAAGAACCCATTTGGGATATTGGATAATAACTTAATATATTTTCATTTTTTTATTTCCTATCATGTACATATAAATTTTAGAGGGAATCCCTCTTCATATTGAATGTAATGGACTCTTTGTTCAGAAAATTAAAAAAATTGAAATGGTCTCTAAATTCTCATAAAGTGCATTACATTTTTGTGCAAATTTTAGCCTATTGACTAATAAAGGTTCATTGTCATTGTAAGGAAACAACTATGCAAAAAGGCATAGTGTTTTGCACAACACTCATTTTTTTCTTTGGGAGTACTTTAAAATTAGAAAAACAATTTTTTTTTAAAATGAAAAATATGTTCAATGTGTACACTTTGAAGAAGAAGGTATTATCTAGGAAGGAAAATTCTCTAAGTAGGAGAATTAGAAAATGGTTTCAAATTAGGCAAATTGCTACCAAATTTATTAATAGTAGCCAAATAATTAGCAATTATAGCAAGTTGCAACATGTTTGTCAAAGATTTTTTTAATTCCGAATCATGGGGCTACTCAATGGTGAAACATTGAAAGACTATATTATTGCAAAACTAAATCAAAGCCAAGAGATTCTTCCATCACATGAATAAGAATATTTTGTAAATGGCTATCAAATTTAAAAGAATGGAATAATATTGAAAATCTTTAAAAAATATAAACAAATCATTGACTAGAGATAAAATAGTGTGCCTTGTGCCGTTCCCATAGTCAAGAAAGTAAAAGTAATTTTCTAATTAACAAAACTTCCAAATTCGATAACTTTCATATCGTAGGTCCAAACACCACGAAACAAAGCCCATGCACTGCTCCTCACCGAGTGCTCCTCACCAAGGGCTTTCGGACGGTACCAAGCACACGATGGGGGGATGCAAAATCTAGGAGATCTCAACATAATAGACAAAACAAAACAAACAATATGGATGGCAATAAAATCTAGTGCCACATTTACTCTTGAGATCTCTGTCAATTTGACAAAAATATTGCAAAGATCATATCTATAGAATTTCTAATGCAATCCTTTGTTGCATGGTGAAAGTCTAACATAGATATATATTACGTAGTACTTTCCAAGGCAGCAATACTTGACAAGCAACAAGTACCTAAAACAAACACCTATCTCTTGCCTCATAGCAAACCTTTGAACTTGAGTAGATTAGGAAATTGGCATTTCATAGGTGCCTCTTTTCATGCACCACTCTCCTATTCTAAGGGTCTATAGCATGTTGCTTTTGAAAATTTATAAAATATTCTCCAACCAGCAGAAAAATTCAGATTCTGCTAGCAACATCTTTCACTACAATTTGCTAATCTGTTTGACACTAGGTAGCCACATAAAAGACACAAACTCTTAACTCTTGTGTTCCCGTCATAAGGTGCTGCTACCTAAGTTGCCCAGTAGGAGAGGGTACTATGCTACTACTGGCCTCACAGATCTTCAGAATGCTTCAAGCTCCGCAAGTCTTGACTACCGCAGTTACCGCAGTTATGGTATCTAGTCCACAAGTTGGACGAGCTTCTTTACAAGCACCACCAACTTTGGCGTAACTTTCCGAACCCACAAACGAGACTTTTCAACTGGAATACCTGACCAGCTAAACGGTCTGTCATAAGAAATGGCTGAAAGCGCGTCCAAATGGATGTAAGAATTTCGAGTGGAACACCAATGATTGGCTGGTGTAGATCAATTAATAAAACATCACAAAACTCAAAAGGAGTTCTGCAAGACACTTTACAAAAGAAGAATGCGCATTAGCGATGCTAGTGTCTTTGGCATGAGCTAAGACTTCCTCTCGACTGCAAATCACAACTCAAAAGCTGCCTAGTATTTACGTTTTTCTTCTTGGGAGTAATTTTGATTGGATCCGTCTCAGAACACAAACAATCCGGCAGAGGATTTGTGTAGAAAGCTTCTTCAGTTCTAAAACGATCCCTTCCTTTCGTCCCTGTTATAGGACCTTTCCTTTTTCGTGGCGCACCTTGCCTGCAAAAAGAGCACCAAAAGGATCAGAATCATTTCATGATGGCGTCAAATAGTTCTTACCATCTGTAAGATTGGTTGTACTAGAGAGAATCCTCTATACTATTCGAATCCTTCATTTATATATGCGACACGTGAACACCGTTTATAGGAAAGGACTGAAACATCAAACGTAGTAAACTCATTACCTCCGTCTGTGGATGTTTGTAATCAACTCTGCAAGTTCAGAGTCTTCGGTAAGCTCTCCAGTATCAAGCTTGTCAAAGAGAGCTACAAGCTCCTTCCTGTAAGAACCATGAAGGGTCGTGTCAAAATACAAAAGTACATGAGGAACAACATAAGACTTCCAGTTTTCAAAGATGCTTTGATTGAAGTAGGTAGCAATAATGAATAAAGCACATACATCACGGAGTCTGGAATGTATGGTTCCGCGAAAACAGACCTGTCTGGGGTAATGGTCTTGCGGTGCTCAAGATAMCGCCGATGGCCTTCTACAGCTCTTGCCATGTTCCCTGAGTAAGAAGGTACGAACACATCACTTTCAATCGAAACGATGTAGTCTAGTGCAGCCATTTGRGAGGAGTGATTGACGAATGGTGCAAGCTCCTCTGCGGTTGCGACAGTCTCCTGCATGCACTCACATTCATGTTCAGGACCATCTGCACAGAACTCTAGTATTTGTGCGTATACTGACAATCAGCATAAAAATGCAATGGCCTAAAGCAGCTCAGGAAAAAAGTTTTAGATAAAAAAATCACATGAGTAGCATTCAAGTTCATTGCAGGCCATAAAGTTCCAAACTTATCAGAAAATACAAGCTTCCACGGTTTCTTTCATTAGTCCAGCACTCTGAATGGTTAATGAATAGGCTCACCTTTCGCAAGACATTTGGAAAACGAGATAAAAGACCCGCCATTCGTTCATCACCACCATAAATCTCTCCAGCAGCAATGTAAATTGGAGTACTTTTCGGATAGCCCAAGGCCATCAAGAAAATTCCGACTTCAGTTGGTGTCAGCGGGCAATAACCTTTAACCCTCTGGTCGGTAGAGTTGATGTCCTTCACCTTCCAATGAGCTGTTTGCTTTCTGAAAAAGTATAACAAGAATGCATTAAGGTAGTGCATAATCTCAATTAACAAACAGTATAATGGATGTATTCAGTGAAGGCGTGTGTGTGTGTGTGTGTATATATATATATACATCTTAACGACCCATCAATGAGGATCGGATACCAAAATTTTCTTATTCAAGGGACACATGCTCTATCCAGAAAATTATATAGAAGAAGCTAACACCTGCAAGAGACCACTGAAAGATAGATAAAGAAGATACGATGAAAATTCCAAACCTTATCTTGGTCAATTCATCAGCTTCATGAGTTGTAAGACCATAGGTGCAGCCACTAAAGGCCAACATATCCTTCTCATAGCGGAGGTGCAGAGCAATATAGGGTCCGTTTGTCCTTATTTTCTCAACAAGTCTCTGGAAACAAAAGAGAAGATTCAGAGAGCATATGCCAGTGTCAAGACAAAAATTTGAAAGGAAATGACGTGATCAGTGCTAGGGACTGCAAAATATCGCGAACTATGTATTAAATAGGTGAACCAATAACAAATGCTAATGAAAAAGCAAGGTTGATGAATTGATGATGGATTTTGAGACGAGCAGAATATACCTTTCCAAATTCCTCAATGGCATGCGAAAATCGAAGAGCATCATAATGCACTCGACATCGCAACCTTTGAATGTCTTCAGGCAAGTCATTATTCGCCAAGCGTTGATCAGATTTTGAGGCACGTATGACCTGCACAAAATCAAGATTGCCACCAAAATCTTCAAATTCCATGACCGATAAAACATTATTGAGTAGAACATACTCCAAATACATAGTTCGCGATATTTTGCAGTCCCTAGCAAAATAGAAGTCACCCTTCCATGTCCCTCATTGGACCCTCTTTCGTTTCTAATTTGTAATTGAATTTTTATTTAAAAAATGTTCTTGTTGTCATGATTGCAAGCACTGTAATGACATTGACATTCTTCTTCCTAAATTGAGATTTTGGACCCACTTTCTACACTAAGCCGCAAAAAAATAACCCAAATTTTTCTACTACCATTTGAGAGGCAAAGAACTTTTTGACCATCCCTTGAGGCATGAATTGCAAGGGTGATACCAAACCTCAATTTAGGAATAAGACAACTCAATGTAATTATATTGCATGCAATCATGCCTTCTTGTCATTATAAGAAGAACATTCCAATAAAAATTTAAATGCAATATAGATTAGGAATTGAAAATCGAAAGAGTGGCCAATCGAAGGGCAGCATTTTGTGACTTCTACGATAACTCTAATCTAACAGAAACTTCTGACATCTTTAGAACTTGCAAACGGGCSTGAAAGGTAAGTTCAAGATACCTTGTAATCTTTCCAGACAGGGGCAATGACTTCCTCATAGTATCTAACATGGGACCAGCTTTGAAATTGTTTCCCAGCTTTGGGTGCCGATAAATATTCTGGCGGAAGTGACTTCACCACATGAACGTCACCTTCTAAAGCCTCAATAAAATGGTCTACATCAAATATGTCCGAAAAGTTGCTGCACAGTCAAGTGGAACATGCAAGTAAGCAGAGGGMCAAAATGAATTATATTACCCAGATATTGCCGGATAACATAACTTATTATGAKGATTACATCAACCKACTGCCCTAAGTTCACTCAAACCATGACATGACATCCTCAACCTAGAAAGGAATTTAGTACAACAACTTCAAGAAATATACCAAATTATCAAATGTGGCACCGACCTTTTAGAAAGCACGCCCACACTATCAACACTAAAAAGAGAGAACTTTAAATGTACACTAGTTCCAAGGGAAAATCGAATTTCCATAGATTGATTTTTCATAAGGCCTTCTTGTGTAAGCGAGATGCATCTAAATAGGGAAGGAACCTATTTAATCACCGCAGCTGGATTCTTGTTTCAGAAACGTAAGCCGTGCCTGACTATGCTGAAAAAAMCCTTACCTAGAATCCTGCCAAAATGATCGTTTATCAAGCTCTGGAACAACCAATGTAGCATTTAATATGCGTGCAACCGCCACCATGTCACAAATCTGCCACAAATAAAAGTAGATTACAAACCACTTGGCAAGCAATATTCAGCCTCCAAACACATGAAACTGGAAGATTTGTACAGACGGATAATCTTTTGAAACGATCAAATAGAAGGTAAAATTTTGAAAACCGGAGGTTCAAAGTTTTTATGCAAATTGAGAATCGGAGGATAGAAATCAAAGAAGATAAATAATCAAGTAGTTTCCTTTGATAGGCAATACATCACTTATCAACTGAACTTTGCACATGATCATGACAACAAAAATGATTTTCTATGTGAAGCGTACTTGATTCCCTTGAACATGTTGCAAATAGAGAGGGTGAGCGAACCATCTAAAGCCATATTGCCACAAATAAGTCATAATCAACAAAGAGCCTAATGCAGTAATACAATCAAACTGGCAGAGTTTAGGTTATAACGAAATTATACCCCAGCACGCATCTGATTCAGACCTCCATTACTTTGCACCACAAGAAACCCTCTAGATTTAGCTGGACCTGCTTTCCAATTCAGAAATTCCAAGGCATTAATATAATGATCACGATTTGATTGAGTTAAGTCAAGTCTAGATATTGAAGGAAAAACACGACTAAGGGAAATATAGACAGAAATTCAGTTAACAAAAGTTTAGATCTATTATCAAGAACACAACCTGCTCACAAAGCTACCAAACTGATGCTCTAATATCAACCGTATTTCAAGCCTAAAATCTCTAAAATCAGGTAAAAGTCCTTTTTATACAGATGCTTTGATATAGGTGCAGGAAATAGCGTACTAAGAAAAGGAGTCTCCAGGCTTCCTATGGCGTGGAATAAATAATTTTAACAATAAGATGAAAATTATACATAAAAAAGATTCACCTGAGTAAGACTTGCTAGGCTCAACGCAAGGATGAAATCCTCGATTGGGAGGAGGCTTCCAAAGTTTCTTGAATTCCACCGACTGCATCACGGATATAAAAGGTCATCCTCACGACATATAAAGTTGGCAGATTGGGATAAAGCTAATTAAGAACTAGCACTCTTTGTTTGTCATTTATTCTCTTCAGACCTATCGCCAAAAATTGCCTTCCAGTTTCCAGTTAGGAAGAGACGAAGTCAGTAGCAAAAAACAGACAAACTGATAGACATCTCAGATCTAAAAGAATAAATACCTACAAAGCATGACAATAGGATTATCACACAAAATACTGCGATTCCATGACAGGAAGACTTGTATGAAGAAAAACAACAYAAATTAGAACCCTTGGACTAGAGGAAAAGCTCATAGTCACTTCCAGAGTATTCATAACACTGACAACTATCAAGGCCTGTGGTCACGCTTCACCCTAGAGGTTGCAATGCRTCTCAAATACCCGTTAGTATGTTCTCGACATAGACAATGAACAAGATCTCACCTCTACATCCGTACTTGGCAATTGGGATAACTGAGGGGGGACAAGCGCTTGCTGCACACTCAATTCACTAGCTCTAGGCTGTACTCCATAATCACCCGGCTGAAATAGAAGGAAAGAGATACCGTCAAAAATGAACCCTGAAGTGAGAGGTTAAAAGAGGTAAGGGCCTCCTCGTTTTCTACACCCATTGTAAACGACAGTATAACAATCGAGGTGATACCAGCTAAATTCACTGTCAGGTAATAAGAGMCACCAAGAGACTTATTTTGTTCAGAAAACCAGTCATCCGTAATCGTTAATGAGGCCGTGCCAGGGAAAAAGAACTGCGCTTTCAGATGTTCAAACAATCAAATTTTATGCAATGAGAGTCTATCCTTCAACCGTCCGAGGAATTCTTGCATTCTGCAAATCTAGCGAGCCCAAGAATTCCTCGACAATGACTAAAAGCTCCTTCATCATGTCTACGCCTCGATTGAATAACACACAAACTTCACGGGAATAGAAGAACCACGAGAGAATTTAAAATCCAGATCTMCTCTGAAAGTGAACCTGGACTCCAAGCAAAATGATTGCAAGTAGTACGAAGGTRATCGGAGAAATACCTGAGAAATTATATAAGGCGAAACAGCCTCTCTTTGAGACCGCAATATGGAAAGCACATCAGGATAGAAGAATGTAGAAAATAACGCTCCTAGTCCGACACTAAGATACCCCAGCATCCATAARAATCGAACAATACTAGCTCCAGATCGACCTCTTTGCCGTCGTGCCTGACCTGAAGTTACTCCCTGCCGGTGCATAATGCTCCTCCCTGAAAGCGAACCAAAGTTTATTATCTTACTCATACTTATAATCTTTGCCTCACGAGAGCATGGACCCTCAGTCCGCAACTCCAGTAAAAACCCAGAACCTACTACTTGTATTGGCGCACCAACACTAACCAATTGTGAAAGCCCAACGTAGCATGAATACTGGCCACAGTAGCGTCCATCCAACATAATGTGCACCATTAGTTGAAAGGTCAGTAATTTTCTGAAATAACTCATGATTCAGTTACTCGTTTGAATGTACATTGCGATTTATTATTAAAACGTCCAGAAATATAGTTCATTTCCTCAACACATAGGAAACGGCTAAGAAGCAGAATTGATTACATATGTTCTTGAGAAGTAAGCTCATGAATATCAAGCCAGCGTCTTTCAGAGAACCCTCTCACGTCCAAAAACATTTGTTGCATCTCCAAAACCTGCTTAAAAGGTCCTGGTGTTTGAGAAACAAGAGTTTCAGGTGAGGATCGATGGTCGGCAAGAAGCACCGTTTGGTTGTACACACATACACGACTTCGAACCAGTCTCGCTAAAACTAAGCTTGTCGTAAATTATGTCCGCCAACCATAAGCCCTACTGACTAAGTCAAATATGCTCCACAAATAAGGAGCTCCGACTCCATTATAAAACCTTAGTCATTTCCAGGCACTCAAACCCACCACAAGGCCCACGACGTATGTCCTTGTTCAAACACCACGTACCTCTTTAATACGGAGAGCAACTGATAAAAAATCCTTGCCGCGGGCAAGCTTGACAAGTCATAAAGAGGCCGCTCCACATTCAAAAGGATGACCCAACAGTCTAACAATTAGAGTTCTCTTGCTGTGTAGCACAGAATGTAGCCGAGGAAGAGGAGCATCCTGGACAGCACAATGCGCTATCTGAACCGTAGTAACAGTTCCAAACTTTCATAAGTGGCCAGCGCAACTAGTTCAGTTGATCCTACATTATTGATACTATCTCCAACTCCGCAGTTACACCACAATCTTCTCTAGTTTTTAATCTCATGTAATTGCTCCCTGAAACATCACGAATGTAAACTGAGGTCAAAGTCCTCTCCTCAGCATYTGCATCCAATACCATACTGACAAAAAAGAAAACCAGAGCAATAATTTACAGAAAATCAAAGCTAGTCGCACCGAGAAAATGCTCTTAATAAAGGCTACTCAGAACAAATTTTAGCCCAACCATTTCAAATTTGATACAGTTTACTCTTCAATCTAACCAGCAGCCTCTGTCAGAACAGGATCATCCTCTCTATGCATTGAGTGGACCTCGTACGATCAAACCTAAGCATCGATACTAATAAAAAAAAGCATTCACATTGTATAGTAGTAGGATCCCGTACTATAATTCCTCCCGCCTGTCAAAAGCAACGCAGGTCCAAATGTCCAAACCCTATAACTCTCTGTAAGACGATTTTGCTTCCAAAAATGATACGCCTCAGTCTAGAAGCTCARACAACCCGAATGGCAGACAGAGGCTCCAAGCTTCTTCAAAGCTTACCACAAAATAAGMTACATCCGGACAATTCCTTCCAACCTAAACACATAAAAAGACTGCACATCTCGTCTTCTACAAACATCGCGGGATCACAGCCACAATGCCGCCCCTGCAGTGGTGAGTTCAGTATCTGCATCCAAGCTCCTCAATCCCGACCCTGAMACCTCCAAAAGTGCTTCTAAACTCCGCACCTCGAAATGCCTCGTCATTGAATTTACCAAAATTAAACCTCAGAGCTGCCAACATGGCTTGTGTGACGTCAAATCTATCACACACGACGAGCTGAAACACGAATCAATAGTAAATTCTACAGAGTGCACGTCCAAGCCCTATTACTCTCAGTCGGAAGAATTTGATTCCACGGAGGATGTGCCTTCAGTAGAGGAGTTCACGGACAACGTGCAGATACCGAGGTTCCGGACTATTTCACGGCTTACCGCAAAAATGAGCTAGAGCATCACTCTACCCGAAACTTCTTCCAACTCAAAGAGACAAAGTGGTCTCATATCTCGTCTAGAAACKTCGCGAGATCACACAGCCACACTGCCGGCCCTGTAATGACCAATCCCTCCGTCTGAGCTCCTCATTCCCAACCTCCAAAAGCGACTTAAACTCWGCCCAGCAAAAATGATCTCTCCACGCTTGTATTCGGCAACACTAACCCTCCAACCACGAACACCACAAATGGCATTGAATCACATCAGAGCGATCGCAAACAACGAGCTCTAAACCGAATCCAGAGTAAACTCTACGATCGGCGTCAGTTCCTAACTCAATGATCCAAGCTCAAAAATTATACATCCAACCCGAGCTGAACGCTTCGTCGACAACCTTGCTAAGAGCGGGGAGCAGGCGAGGCGAAAAACGAGGGGCAGGGAGGGGAAGTAAMAACGCGAAACACGCAACGCAGAAAGCACCTCAAATTCAAAAATCACTACCGAAACAACCCGAAAAACTGGCAGCAACAAGCAGCACAATCTCTTGAAACATTCACCTAGACGATGCTCTCCACAGCCATCGCTACGGAGCCTGTCGACGAATTCCTTCGACGCGCCATAGCAGCACCATGGYAAGTGAGCTCGTGGATGTCCAAGTCGAGGTCGCTTGTCGCAATAAAGTGGATCTGCCAGTACATCTGAGTGTAGATCTGGCGATGGATGGGACGAATATGCGAAAAGAGATGGATCTCGGAGTGTCGCCCGGATGATGGAAATTCGGGCGATACAAAAGCTCCCTCCCGCTCACTGCTTGATTTTAGGGTTGCGCCCGGGCTTCGCTGTGGCGAAGACGACGGACTCTGATTGCTTCATTCGTCWTCTGGATRGATYGTGGTGGATGAATCAATTTCGCRWTGYATCGGAGTCGGGTTCGTACAAGCAATGGTAAATCGTAAGGCTTGTTCCCATCTGGTGGACCAGCGACCAAGGAACCGGGAACGAGGTCTTTTTATTGGCTGTGGACCGAACCATGTGGACCGAACAGGAGGACCATTATATTGACCCCCTCGCTCGGCCTCTCGAGAAAACGCTGAATTTTTTTATTTTCCACGCATAATAAAATTTGTAAATTTTGAATTCGTATTTGGCCCCCAAAATCTAGAGAGGGAGGAATAAGAGATAAATTTTTCAAGCACAAAATAGGGGGGCTCTCTTTTTATATGCACCCCTAGGAGGAGGAGCGAGGGTGGTGGTTCATCCTTATTGATGAAAGTTGCATGTGAAGAAGATTGAGCAACTATAAAAAATAAATTTAAAATTAAAAGAAGGTTGAATTAGGTATTTGCACCTCATTATAACCCCTTTCTCAAATTGAATCCTCTCTTGAAATGTATTTATTTTTAGAATATTGCAAGAAAGAAAATATATAATTTTCCAAGGTATTTAGAGGAGCCTTTAATTTGAAAGAATAGTCTTCCYTCTAGTTCAAGAATGTTATTTAAAAGTTTCATTCAACTCTCTTTGATTGACATCCTAGAACACGTGGTCGTCCAAAATTGTTGTAATCTAAAAATTCAACAATCCACATTTTCTACAATTAATTGCATACTAGACAAGGTAGTCTTTACTTTTGTACGGTTAAAATTATGAAAATTCCAAGCACATCTATGTGCAAAAAAATATCATAGTAGAACAACTCATTGAAAACCTCTATTGTCAAGAAGTTCTTAGGTCTTAAGAKGTTATCCTTTAGGCACAAAATGTGATCATGTAAGAGTGAATTTGCATAAGCCTAAGAAGTGAAGATAAAYAAAGCAAGTATCTACTAGCTTGAAGAAAGTTAGCATGAATACTATGTCTTTTAAAGTATGATATGCCATGGAGTATTGGCTAATTGAGTAAGTGCTTGGTCTTATAGACAACAATTGAAGTGGTAAAGAAAACCTCTATTGGTGAGTCAATGTAATGTGTAAATGAATGATAGCAATTGATTGATGTAGTTGAATAGCATTATAAGTGCCCTTAGTCAATCGACCATCCAATTAAAATTAGCTCAAAGACATTATTAGCCTTAAGATRGGCTAGGCAGTGTTGTTGTCAATAATGACAATTGAAAAAGAATGTATTATAAGTTCATAAATGGTTAAGGTAAATAGGACCAAAGATAAAGTTTCATGCTTACATCCATATACCAAGATGTTGAGGACACGTGGTGAGGAGCATGGAAGGTGAAGCTAAAGCAAAGGTGGTTGTGAGATAAGAAWTTGACTTGTAGAATAATTATCATCAACAAAATGTTTAGCATTAATTTTTAAGTCTTTCAAATTACTACCTAGGACCCCATTGTCCCTACCGAGGTAATATGGATTTTGGGGAAGTTCTTATGAGATCAAAGTTTGGTGAAAAATTTTGTAATTTTTTCATAAGACAAAAAAAATCATTGGCTTTGGACGAGTATAATTACTATTTCAACCGGTGCTGACGAAAAATAGTTATACTGCAGTACGCCCAATTTTTATTTTGGTGGGCAGTAAAAAAATTAACAAACTAAAATTAGAAATAAAATTTTAAAATTTTATTTCATATAGATTTCATTGTTTTTGCATGAAAA
Source organism: Pleurozium schreberi (assembly GCA_006891605.1). Lineage (NCBI taxonomy): Eukaryota > Viridiplantae > Streptophyta > Bryopsida > Hypnales > Hylocomiaceae > Pleurozium > Pleurozium schreberi. The sequence continues at coordinate 52,965 of VACF01001480.1, read as the reverse complement.
GGTTTGATTCATTCCATTTGGATTTGTGATGTGAAAGTTATAGATCATCTTAATTTGCAAGCAATCATATCATTTTTTTTTTAAATGCATAGATTTAGTTTTCAATTTTCACATTTTTTCAAAGCAAAAACTTCCACTAGAACTCTTTGATTTTTACCATTGAAATTAGTGTCTTTTAATTCCATATTAGAACTACCAATGATATGCTTTTTTCCACTATCATGTATCTTCTTCTACTTAACAATTTTTTAATGAATGAAATTTGCATAATTTTTGGTTATTCTTTTTCTTATATCTTAAACTCAATTATCCCGACCCCACTATGACCCTTTTTTTTCCCATCCATCACGTACTCCACCAGGATACATTTAACTTACTTGAAATTGAAACCTCATCCACTATTGCAAGTGGGCTGGAAGAACAATGTTATCATGCAWAGTTTCATCACTCAAGCTGGTTTGTGGATCTATCATGGCTTTCCATTCATTTTGTACGGAATGACAACGGTATGTATATCCATCATCAACACTGCCCCAAATGTGACACCTTTAACCCTTAAAGGACGGACCTATCACCGTGGGGAGAGGCGGGGTGTGATATGTAGTGCTTGACTGAGGGGAAAAACACTATTCACGCATATGTTTAGCTTTGGAAAAATTGTTCAAACCAATACCTTATGCTACCCATTCAAAATTATTGAGAAGGGCAGCGTGGCACAAAACACTTTCATGTGAAAATCTTTACTATCTTCATAGAGTTAGGGCTACCTAAAAATATGGAAGCAATTAAAGACACTAAATTTGACTTCCCCGAGGACTTTCCATGATGATTGAAATGTTTGTGGTCACTTTCACAAAAAAGAATGGGTGAAAATTGGCGAGTATCCACTCAGCAGATGATGTTTTAGTCTTCCAAAGGACGCAAAACGTCCGCCTCGTCCTTCAAGGGTTAATTGGACCCAAAAGTGACACTTTTTTTTTGAAGATATTAATGAGTACACAACTCAACGTATGCAGTCAAAACATGAGAGTAGCTAGTGTTTTTTCAGTTACACCTAAAGACAATACTTTGAAAATTCACAATTAATTTGTATAGTGTCCAAATAATACGTGCTAAAAGGTGTTGGAATCTTCTTTTAGATGCCAAGAGGATTTAACAAAAGTGATTAATGTTTGATTATAGAAACTGTGCTCAATTGTAATTAGTGACAACAATAGGTGTGCATGCGTTAGAGTACATCATACTTGATTTTTACATTGTTGGATTGAAAAAAAAAGGTTTGGCATCAATGTCTAAGGTACAAATTAAGGTGCCCCCCTCCAATGCACCACTTACCCAAAATCGTCATCGTCACACTATGTACTATACATCTCCAAAATCAATCAATATCTATCCTTTAAATCAGGTTGTTTGTTTGTTTTGTTTGTTTGTTTGTTATGTTGAGATCTCCCGGACCGTGCATCCCCCAGTGGCGTGCTTGGTACCGTCGGAAAGCTCTCAACGAGGGGTGTACGGGCTAGGTTTCGTGGCGTTCCGACCTAAAGGGCTGAAAGTTATTGAGTTTCAAAGTTTTAATGAATCAAAAAAATTAGAAAATTACTTTTACTTTTCTTTTGCATGTGGCAACAGCACAGGGCACACTAGTATACCTTTATGGAAGAAACAATTATAGAACCTCTTACTACCAAAAAAAACTTTGACCCTTAATAACTTTTGTATACGATATCCAAATGTTGAGTTCCTTTGTACGGAGTATATTGGAACCTCTTTTCAATTGCCAACAAGAAATATAAAAAATATGGTGAGTCTAATAATAGTAAATAAGTACACAAGGCAAAAAAAAATGGCGGTTTTGGAGGTGCCCACTTTCTACAGATTCTCATGATGATGGATATAGAAAAGGGTACGTCATTTTGGAATGAGTAAGTTGAAAAGAATTTCAGATCTGGGCTTAGCAGTGATTTTGTAATCATACACTCTCACATTGTGAGAGCCAATGAGGATTGACACACTTCTTGCCCCCTGAAAAGGGTAAAAGTAAAAATTGCCCCTATTGCGATTATGAATTCAGATTATGAATTCAGCTAATTGTTACCCATGTTTTCTTTATGGGTAAGAAAGGGGGCAATAAGTGGGTCAATCTTCCATGGCCACATTGCCACATTGTGAGGGTAAAAGTTAGTCCACCCTAGGATTGGAGAAGTGTCACTCAAAATGACAAGTAAACAACTAATCTTACTCCACACCTTTTTTTGTTTCAGCACACATCTTCACAATTGAAAATTAAAAAATAAAACATTTTCTTTGTTCATATTCGAATATACGTGAAACATAGCTTGCACAAGGTTTTAGTGATGATCTTAACCAGTAAATGCTCAAGACCTTTTTGAGCTTCTTGAAATTTGCTCAAAATTGAACAAAAAGTCAACATTTTGATATGTTTAGTCATTTTGAAAAAAATCTATAATCAGTAAAAATTCAAACTAGACATGTTATAGATCATATGGAAAAGAAAACACAACAATATCACTTGTAAATGGCTAGCACATGTCCCTGGAGAAGAGTATTGATATTTTCTTCAGTTTATTGCAATTTCCATTATTCTTGAGTTTATTAGGCAAGATTAGAGACTGTTTCTTCAAAAATTAGCGGGCAAGAATTATCATAATTAATTATTGACAAAGCTGCTAGGAAGGTATTTTTCAAACAAAGTATGAATTAGTTATGAATTTTTGAAGTGATCTGCCCACCAAAGTCAGTAGGCTACCTGATAACTAACAAAAATTGTATCCAATGTGCTCATCTTAATCACCTAAAGTGGTCACAATAATTTCTAATGTAAATGGCCTTGAAAAGTCACTTTCTAGAATGATTTACACTCAAAAAGTAGTGTATTCTTGATGAGGTCACTAATCACTCCATGGGATCACGTTCGCCTTTAAACGCAAGGCGCGTGACCGTGGAAATCATGAATTTTGAAACCGTGAGAATTATTGGTTGAAAAAATTTCAAAAGTGAGCATTCAAAGTCGAACAACTACAGAAGATCTTCCCTTTCTACACTCAATAGGGGTATTAAGGGGACCAAACAATTAAAGGGACTAAATGAGGGAAACTGTAGATGTTCCAAAAATGATGTAGAGCCCCTGGAGACTTCAATCAATGTTGATGTACAAGAGAGGTAGATATTTATATAGTGTGAAATGTCAATTAATTAGTATGGGTCCCTTTAATATCCATACTCAGTGTACACAATATTCTTAGGATGAATAGTTTCATTTATGTCCTACACAGGAAGATGCTCTTTCATTCATCGACCAAAAAATGGCCTCCACGTCATTGAAGGATTAGACATTGATTATGGTTTGAAAAAACGTCATGGGTTAAATACTCCATTGGAAGTGGACCTAGCAGGCTAAAATTTTCCTGGGTAAAAACTCTAGAATTTTTTATTTTTCACATAATTTTTTTTAAGCAAATTCTAAATTCATATTTGCAATTAGAGATTCCAAATTAACTAGGAGAGTTCTAGTCCATACCCTAGACTCGGCTCAAAATAGGGGGCTTTTTTTTTACTTTTACCATCGGCAAATCCTTTTAGGCCCACTTCAACTGGAGGATTTAATGTCTTGTGGCCACTAGGTGTCCACTACGGGTCATTTGATTGTAATGGTATGTTTTACCTTAGATAAAACCTTGTACTCCGTCAGTATATATTTTTTTCAATCCTACTAAGGTTGATCACCTATTTCCGACCACTTAAGCAATTCAGCCTACCTCCGACATGTGTAAAGTTCAAGAATTTTTTTTCCACTATAGAGAAATAGATTTTAAATGGATTTCATAATTTTAAATTTTTTTTCCCTCAAAATCAATTTTATCATGAATTTTTTTCACGAAGATTCTATTTGCCCCAGTTTTGGTAATCAAGCAAATCTATTTCCAATCATAGGATGGTCACAAAACCCATACAAGGCTTTCAATGTACACATTATGATCATTGTATGGTTTCAATGTACACTTCCGAGACATTGTTGTTGCTCCTGTGGGGCCAGCAAAACATGAGTTGTCACCTACACTTGAGCTGATAGGAAATAGAACACCTTGTAGAATGGAAATGGGATGCTGGTTGGAAATGGGGTACCTCCTTCAATGTATTGGCTAGAACCATCCTCCTCAGGGCCTATTCGCATGATAGTCCAGATCGGACCTCCAACTAGTCCAGGAGGGGTTCACATGTGGTCATTGGCAACCCAATCACCTAAGGTGGGTGTACCCAAAAGCGTAGCTGACCTTAAAGCGCCATCTACAATCCGTGTAGATTTCCAAAATCAGTCATGTACGCACACTGTAGATGGCGCTTTCAGAAATAAACTTTGACTGTTAATAACTTTTGCATATTATATCCAAATGCTGCGTTTTTTGGTGCATTGGCCCGTGCTTTCATTTACCAACAAGACAATATGAAATTCTGATCAGCCTAATAATAGTAACTAGACACAATACCAATTTGTGGCGCTTTTGGGTGTACCCACCTTGTATGGAGCTCCGGTCCTTCACTGGCTCTTCCATCCTTGAATTTAGGATTTCCAAACCTGCTCTCCTTCCCATCAACCGGACTTACTATTTTCATAAAAAGTATCAGTCTCCACTTGTCTTCTTGTCTCTCCTATTTCAAGACTTGTCCTTGAGGCCCGCCTCATTCATTGCATGTCATATAATTCCAAATACCAATTGAAAAGTGGATATTTTATTTGGAGAACCTGCTTGCATCTAGAAGCATGATGTATCTTGGACCAGACCTCAAAGCTTTGGTGCCTCGAGCTCCATACTGGGTCCCGTCCTTCATGCGAATAGGCCCCCAGATGATCCATTTTGCACTTCTTCGGTGGAAATTTATCCCATGCCCCGGCCCCTGGCAGCCCCCGCTCCCCCTGCCTCCGTCTTTTGTGCCCCAGCCGGGATTCGTGTCCAGTGGCTGGCTGGCTTTTCTTTCCGTCCATGGAACTGCCTGAAGGTGACATCTGCTGCTGCGTCCGGGATTTCTGGTTTCTGATAATTGTGGAAAGGGACCCCCAAGATCCCTTCCTACTCCCCAACTCAAACACTTGTCATGCAAGGAGGACAGGCACCACCAGCCCCAGTTTCAGTTTACTTCAAGTAACTTAACATATCATAAAGGTTCAACCTGTGCCCCACAGACGGCCAGGGTGAACTGACCCACTCGCTCGGCCACTCGGAAAAACCCTGGAATTTTTTTATTTCTACACATGATGGAATTTGCAAGTTCCGAAATCACATTTGCAATCAGGCAGAGCAATAAATCGTGCCAACGAACTGGGTCCCGCAAGGTAATGTTTAGGGTAAAAGTAAATAAAAGCCCCCTATATTGAGCTGTCACTAGGGTATGTTCTCTAGCCCCCCTTAGCTAAATTGGGATCTTTGATTGCAAATCTGAATTCAGAAATTGAAAAAAAAAAATAGAAAAAAAAATAAAACATTCCTGCATTTTCCCCTACGGTAAATCTAGTCTGCGGGGTCCAGTTTGTTGGCACAATATATTGCTCTACTGCAATCACAGACCCCAAATTAATCATGAGGGATATACAAGGAAAATTAATTGGGCCCCAAATAGGGGGCTTTTCATTTTACTTGCACCTCTATACTTACTTGGAGTGGCTGAGCTAGGGGGCCGGCCCCAGACGGACTGCCTGGGTCCATCATCAAGGTACTTTTGCCCTAGACACAGCAACGATTTCCACCATCTTGTGAGAGTTACCAAATACGGAGTATCCCACTTCTTGGGGCAACATGTGGACAATGGGTAACTTAACTTTTACCAGAGGAGGAAGCTCGCCAGGGTGAACTGAACTGACTGACGGCCAGGGTGAACTGCTGACCCCTCCGTCATTGCCCCTTTCATAAGGTAAATGTAAAAATTGACCCCTATTTTGGGCCGTGTTAATTTTGTATTTCTTCACCTCCCCTACTTAATTTGGGGCCTCTGATTGCAAATATGAATTTAGAATTTTCAAATTTTGACATACGTGATAGATAAAAGAATTCCAGTGTTTTTTATAAGGGGTACGAAAAGGGGCAATGAGGGGGTCAGTTTGCCCTGGCCATGGATTGACCCCCCTCATTGCCCTTGTCACAAGCTAAACGTAAATATTGGCCCCTATTTTGTGCCGGGTCAATTTTGTATTTCTTCAACTCCCATAGTTAATTGGAGCCACTCCTTGTAAATGTGAATTTTGAATTTGCATATTTTTTCATATGTGGTAGATAAAAGAACTCTAGTGTGTTCCCCGCGGGCAAGAAAAGGGGCAATGAGGGGGGCTATTCACCCTATAGCCCAGAGGGCCGGCCCAAGGTAGACTGTCCCCTTCGTTCAGCCACTCCAAGTAATTATAGGGGTGCAAGTAAATTTTGTATTTCTTCAACTCCCTTAGTCTATTTGGGGCCCGATTAATTTACCTTGTACATCCTTCTTGACTAATTTGGTTCCTTTGATTGCAAATTTGAATTATGAACTTGCAAATTCTATCATGAGTGAAAAATTAAAAAAATTTAGTATTTCTTCGAGTGGCCAAGCGAGGGGATCAATTCACCCCGGCCGACGGACGGATGCTAACCATCCAAAGTCTAACTATACTGAATAGAGGTATTAAGGGGACCCATAGTAATCAATTGACATTTTACTCTATAAGGTAAGACAACCCATTGCGGTTATTTCTTCCATTGTGATCACCTATGAAGTGTTTTTTTTTTTTTTTTTTTGTGAGATCTAGGCCACAATCAATGTCTTACATGGTAGTGATGGAGTGATTAGTGACCACATAAGGCACTTCCAACTTGTCACTGTGAAATTCATTACATGGATTGAGTTTTTAGGCCTTCCATGTTAGAAAATATTGTGATTGCATTAGGTAGTGAGATGACCATCATGGATCACATTTTGTTGGCTATGGGGTGGTCTATAGACCCTATTGGGCCATGGAAAACTGAACAGTTCAAAAATTCCTAGCAAATTCATACTTTATTGAAAAAATATAATTTCAATTGCACTTGTTGTTTCTCACACTTGTCTTTAAGTGGGGAAAAAATTGAAAAATTTCAACAGTAGCATGAGGCCAAACTCCAAATTTTGACCACATTGGGATGTCTTAGCTTATAGATACCTACCTTTGTTGTACATCAATAGTTACTAAAGTGTGTGGAGGTTGTACATCATGTCTTAAACATCTATAATTTTCCACAAAAAGTCCCTTTAATTGTTTGGCCCCCTTAATACCCCTATTCTGTGTACAGTGGACTATGGAATACATCTCAAATGATGCAAATTCATCAAGACTGTAGAACTTGTATGTTTTTGAAGCATTGATCCAACCAAATTCCCTGGCCAAATTTGGGAGACTTTAATCTTTGAACGACGGACTTGTGGCCATGAAAATCATGCATTTTTGATACCGTGGGACATAATCTACTTTGAAAAGCCAAATATACTCACTCGAAGTCAAAGTACTAGAAAATATCTTCCCTTTCCACTCCTAATACCAAGGATGAAAAGTTGCCATTCTGTCATACACGGTTTGATTTGATTCTCTATCATCCGGAGAACACAAAACGTCCGCCGCAACGTTCAAGGGTTAAAGACTAATGAATGAATATATAGCACATAACCATGTTTGGATGATTCTACCCCTTTATCATACATGGATGCATTCCAAGGTACATGCCGCTCTACCAAATAAAAAACCCAAAATATGGATTGTGTTGACTTAATAGAGTTTTTCTTTACCAAATCTATCATGCAAAAGTGGTGATTAATTATGGAATTGCATCATTATTATTTGTTTTTGAAGATCATGGGTCCTAGCAACATGTCACTAAATTTTTTTTGAAGAGCCAAAAAATATATAGAGGTTGTAGTTGGAACCATTTTTTTCACAACAAAACTCCAAGAATTATTTTTTTTAGTCATCTTTTAAAATTCTACTAAGAAATTGTAATATTTTTTCTTCTTTTGATCTATAGTAATAAATAACTCTAGTGGATATAATATTTTATACATTTTGTCTGTTGCAGTTCAATCTCTAGTAGCTGCATTATGGACATGCAAAGGCAGATTGTATGTTGTAACCAACAAATTCAGAGCTAAAAATGTGTTCCCATATCCCCCCTCCTTTAAAATAAGTAAGATGGTGGTTCACTATCCTAAATTTATTATTATTATTAAAAAAAAGACAGTACCCTAATTTTTGTGCCCACAATTGGAGAACTAAAAAATGTTCTTGTATCTAATTGATGGGATGGTGATTCATCCTCCTAGTTTTTTTGAAATGAGATTAGATCATGTTGATTCCCTAGAAATTGTGTAGATCTATACATGAAGGAGAATATGTGTCCCTTCTCAAGGAACAATGAACTACCATTCATTTGGAAGACTAATGTATCTATAGTTGGGAAGGCAACAATTTTGTTGTGTGCTCATTTTTCTTATTTTTTAAATGTGGAAAGGTAGAAAGAAGTGTGCAATCACACAAAAAACAAGAATGGTATAACCGTGAGGCTCTATACTATACTAGGTAAACAACAATATAAATTTATTGATTAGTGGGACCCACATCCCCCTCCAACCAAATCCTAATCGTATTGTACAATGTGACTGTGGTTGTAGATAGGATTTGGAAACTAGGATTCAAAAACCAAGAGTTTGAGGCCTAATGTATGTCCTAAAGACAGAGCCAATAAATTGAACTTAATTTCATAGTTCAATTTCATGGTTTTAATCCCTAAAGGACCATTTGTTCCTTCGAAGGACAAGGTAGATTTCGAGCATGTACCTACAGTCTCAATTTTTGTCCTGATTTTTTAAAACTTCTTTTGATGATAGAAAAACTAATTAGCTTCATGGGAATATAATTTTTTTTTTCCAATTGATGCATGGGAACAAAAGTTATGCCCAAAACAACTCAACACGGGGGAGCATGGCAGCAAAAAAAGTTTCAAAAATTTGAATTAATTAATTTTTTTTTTCTCATAGTTTATATTTTTGTCTACATGGAAAGCCTTGATTCATTCCATTTGGATTTGTTATGAGAAAGTTATGGACAATCTTGTTTTTCGGGCAATTGGAGCATCTTCTTGGAAAAATAACTTGTAGGATTCATTTTTGAATGCAATTTTTACAATTTTAAGAAAAACAATGTTCCACATGGTTTAGTTTTCTTTGCTAGAACAATTTCACCATTGGGATTAGTGCATTTTGGTCTCTACGACTTGATCACTCAAGTCCTGCAGATGGAGCACTTCATTTTGCTGTGTAGAGTTGGGTTCTACACTGGCGTACTCGATCTTTTTGTGGACCTTGCCATGCAATATGTCGTCAATAATGGTACTAGCAGAAGCCAGTTGAGGAGAAAAKCGCTCYAACTGCAAAATATCAGCTGAGTCGGCCAACCGCTCCGTCGTCAAAGGTGACTTACAGAGATGCTCATAAGCATGATATAGAGCTGCTCGAAAACTTGAAGGAATCGAGTCAGAAGTACGGGGTCCCTGCATCAACCTAAAAAATTGAACCATGTGACAAGGATCTCTGAAATGCAAAAATGCTGAGCTATCGTCCACAATTGTGACATTCAAAGGTGGGAATTTTCGCTCAGCGTTGAAAACTCTCTGCACGAGCAACCTTACTTCAGCCTCATTACTCCCAGAAGGAAACCCCCATACGAGTGCAACTGTGGAATGTTCTGGATGGCGATCCGCAGCTAATGCTGTGGGTTCCCGGAGAGCTTTCACACCAGTGGCCTCTGTCCCAGTTGCGAGGTCTAACACCATGTTGCCTACCCATCCTAATGCCAACAAATTTGCATAACTTGCAAAGCCCTGTTCTCCGGCCTTCACAGCCTCCGGCAGTTTTTTAACAGTGGCAGCATCAACTTGAAGCAGGTGACAAGCCTGAGCAAACACAGAACCTGGATCGGACAGTACGGTACGCAATTTGAGATGGATACAAACAAATCACTTGCAGTACACTGATTTGCACTAAAAGTGAGGGGGGAAATTAGTGTCATTAAATAATTACATTTTTTTGGAAATTGGTAAAATTCAGTAATACTAAGGTACTATCAACATGCACTAATTCAAAATAGTGGGACTACGGTAAATTAGTGTCACACTCAAGAATTGGACAAATCAATGTTTCTTGAAAACCATCAAACGAAAAGAGAGTTTGTAAACAAATGTAGCCTACAAAGAGAAGGTGTACCTGTCATGTAGGCATCGAAGCCCGCTTCATGCTTTAATCCGGTGTCTTTCGCGCCTCCATACAGTTGAAACTCTTCTGCCACTTCAACCGCCACCTTCGTGAACGCAGTGTTAAGAATCATCCCCTTTCCAAAATAGAACCTGCCAGAGGCCACTGCCTTATCTGCAAATCCTTGACAAATATGRGTGAACACCACAGCTAAAGAAGTGCTTCGGCTGGCTAAAATACCCCGCAACGTCGGCTCCGCTCTGAGAAGATATTTCGTGTCGACAACACATGGAAATTGCTGCCGCAAGGAAGAAGAAAAATCCGCCGCTGTCGTAGGTAAAGCGCCAATAAATTTGGAATAAATGTGTGCCATGTCCAGAACGCAGTTGTGGCCCACAACAGGAAGACCCGACGCCGCAATAGCATCCAACACTTTGCGAACCCCCACAGCATGTAAGACGCGGGCCTCTAACGCTCCTCGCTCTTCATCTGCCAACTCTTGAAGAAACTTGGTCATGTCTTCATTTGGGGAGACGTAGATTATGCGAATCCGGCTTCGTCCAGGTGGACCGTGGCCACCCTTGGCAGTCACCACGGGGACGAGGTCGGGAAAATGTGTTCGAATTACCTGCTCAATGCAAAACAATTGYGCGAATTTTAGCCAAAAGGGTAGAAGAGAGAATTTTTGGTTAACTCCATCAATCCTCAAAGGACCAAGGACCCATTTGATCATATTGATCAGATGGGCTGAAATTTCAGATCACTAGAATCAGTGCAGAACAATGCACGTGTTGGGTAAAAAAATACTTGAAATTGAACAAAAGAAGTTCCTATACAACCTCCTACTCAAAACTGCAAAAAGGACATGAAAAATTAATTTAGGGGCTAAATTAGGTTTGGTCCTTTACATGTGGACAAGTTTTCAAAAAATTTAGGTGTTGAAGGAGCTTCTGGGGGCAATCAGCTAGATGTGTAAGATTTGCTACCAAAAAAATGTCAAAATGAGGCAAACACACATCAAATATGCCGGTAGTAAGTTCTCCAAGATACAGAAGAATTCAAAAATTCCTACCAAACGTCGCTACCAATAGGCTGAAGAAATTTTGTGAAAAACATGACAACAACACTGCACCTGTTTGACGAGCCGCGCCTGGTTCTGGCTTGTCACATCAATCGTCAACGAGGGGCGTAGGCTTCCCAAAGATAATCCCATGTTGAAATCCTTGACTGAATTCTCCACATTAGGAGAGGATCCACTAGGGTTTAACAACTTCTCATTTGTCACTTGCCACTTCTGACGATTGAACAGCAGTTCATCACGCCATTTCCCAATCTGCGAACGAATYTTCTCAAAAAAGGCGATATCCCCTGATTTCGTCAACGGATGATCAGAATCCTGTTGGACTGGAATTGAATGCTTGTCGGGGACTAAACCCACCAATAACCTCGCAGCGGCTTCCTGTTCATGCGAAAGATACGAAATCCCGTCATAAATGCACGTATTGAAATCAAACCGATGCTTGGTCAAAAACTCCAGGGAGTTGGTCTGCGCGAAGAAACTCCTTGTAGGAAGCTCCAGATGCAGTTCGTCTCGAGGAAACACGAAGAAATTGTAAGGGTAAGCGATCCACTTTTTCTCTAGTTCGTTCCACTTGAATGGACACACCCCGCACTGCCACACTGCAAATTTCTCMGCGGAGTGCTTCAGATTCTGATACCTGCAGTTAAAATATATTGCACTATCTTTAGCCAAATGGCAAAAAGAGAAAATTCTTGGCTAAAAAAGCATYGAGGGAAATTAGCTAAAAGGATAGAATTTGCTAMCAGAATGAGTCAAAGAGGCACCKTAYTTTGTCAGAATGTTGAATGATATATCATTTCTACCAAAAATGGCTCAAGAAAATAAMAGAAGTTMAAGGATGTAGTAAGGAAACTCCACCTAATGAAAACAACTACTCAAAGGCTGACACTCCAATATCTGGCACAATGATTTTGAGAATGTTCACCATCTCAATATCGGTCCATTTCAAATCATCTACTACCAAAACTTTTCACCCCTAGTACTTTAGAATGGTACCCAAATTATGCATTGTTTGGTGCGATGGAATACTCTTTAATTTGAGAACTGGAGAATTAAAAAATGTAATCACTCCAACAATAAAAACTACGCTCAGTGCTTGAAGAGTCCCAAATGGTTGAAGTTACTTAATTGTGCTAATTGTGCTTAAAACAACAACAAATACCAATGAGTACCTGGTTTCGTAGCTATCCAGCTCCCAGTTACGTCTCCACTTCGTGCTCTCCACACCCGTCATCTCTAAATCTACCGCAACGAAATCGGCCCCTGCTAGATGCAATTTCAGCTGCTCCAGCGACTCTGCAAAATTTCGTCGCGTCACATTGGCCATGCATATCAGCCCTGCCGCTCCTTTTCCCCCTCCTCGTCCTCCTCCCCCTCCTCCTGCCCTCCCAGAAAGCCCTCTCCCCTGCCCTTGAACCCTAACCCTAATTCCAGCATCATCTCCATCGCTGCGATTTCCACCACCTCTCCGACTCGAACTTCCGTCCCTATTGACTCCTACGACCTCCGGAAGCGATCTGCCTTCAAGCCAGCGACATAGCACCAAATGGCGCGCCTGCACACTCGTTGGAATATCGCAAAAGACTGAATGGCGAAGAAGCCGCGGAAGGACGGAGAGCGTGCCTGGCCGCAGCCATGGCCTCAGGCACATCCTGAACCCTCACCACCCTCGCATTCTCCGAAAATGCGACAAATCTGGCTCCGTCACAAAAATTTCACGCACAAATTTGAGAGCTCAGAAGTTAGGGTTTAACGAAATTCAGACACTTGTTAAAGCTGAAGGCTTCGGTGGTCGACGCCACCGTGTGAACGGGCCCGTGCTATAAAAAAATCCTTCCGAGACACTTAGGGAATGATCCATTACAATCCTTTTTCAATAAATGAGATTTGGGTTGCATTGCGTTGAGTTTTAGACCACAATCAATGTCTTAGGTGACAATAATGGAGTGATTACTGACTACATTCAATAAGAAATTCAATCAATTGAATGAGTGTAAATTCATTGTATGAAGTGACTTTTTTAGCAAACCTTCATGTTGTGGCCATATTAGAAAACTTGTGATTGCTTTACGTGAGTAAGATGACTATTATGGATACTCTTTTTGTTGGTTTGGGGGTAGTTTAGAGACTCTTTTTGACCATAAAATTCATAACAAATTTACACTTTGTTGAAAAAATAATTCAAGTTCTCTTGTCATTTCTCACATATATCTTTATGTGGGGAAAAAACCTAAAAACTTCAGGAATGCAAGAGGACAAACTCCTGATTCTGCCCATGATGGAATGTTCTGCCTTCCTTATTAGCAAACCTACACTCCGAGAGAAATTGGAACAGGTTTGAACTCTCACCGCCATGGGGGCAGAAGTTATCACTTTACTCACGGCTATAGGCCCGTCCTTCTATGAGATCGAACTATCCGGAAGCACTCTTCTACAGTACACTAATGATGGTAAATAGTGTTACCCATACTAACTATTTTAGAAATGCTATAAGTTTTTACTCTCCATGAATATTTTTACAAAGTGCATGGATCCTAGTACAGTAGTACTATAGTTGGGAAAACTTTGAACCTATAGTTGATAAAAATATTCATTAAGAGTAAAAACTTATGGCTGTTTTAAATCAATTAGTGTAGGTAACACTACTTACCATCATTAGTGTAAGTTCAAGGACCTGAACCTAATTAATTAGTAAAATCAATAGTTGCAAAGGAAATATTTTAAAGCTCATGCCATGCCCTATTGATAGAAACAATCACATCCTCACGGTACTCACTGGCAGTCTGGCACCTCCCAGGAATAGCTTGGGCTTTTCGAAAGAGCAGCTGCCTTCATTTCGTGACCAGCGCAAAAGAAATAAACACAAAAAGGAACTCACTCAGACAGTCAGCCAAGCTTGAGTAATTAGTTGACAAAAAACATGCCCCTAATATTTCATTTTTAGCATCCACGTGACCACTTTCCAATCACCTCGGAATCGTCTTCGGCACTCACAGGGCAGAATTMATTGCACCTGGGTTGATTTGTGCTGGTTTCCAGGCTCACCTGCCTTTTGGTTGTGCGATGCTAAAGATTTAATTCTGTCTCCATAGTTTCTGAGTGTCGATCTGCTTTTCAATCACAAATTAAAAGACCCAATAATGATCACTTTCAGTTGTTACTGGCTCAAGTGGTAGAATAATCATCTACTTGAAGAAGAYTGCAATTGCATGGACATTGTATTTCAATTCATGTGAAATGTAATGTAGATGGTCTTGGTGCCGAAGACCCATTTTGGAGGCACCGAGAGTACCTTACACGACGTGTTGATCTTCACCCACGGGATGCAAGTAGTGCAAATAGTAGATTGAAGTACTCCCAGCAGACTCTTCTTTCACGCAGGGTTTGGGGCGTATTATGCTTCGCGCCTACTCTTGAGCATGTATGTTGGTCCATATTTGTTTACTTGGGAGTTTAGTTATATTGAGCTCGATTAATTTAGAGCTTACAGTGCGTTGTCGCATTCATTTGGAGGACACCTCGGGAGGGAGCAGGATGATGTTGTTGAGACTCGCAGGAATGGATGGAGCTCTGCCATGCTTGTTGATTCTCCTCGTCATCACTTTCTTTGCAGTGAGCACAGAATGTTTGGATGTTGGATTTTACAAAACAAACTGCCCAGCTAATGCTAATGTGGAGGGGGTGATTCAAGCTGTGGTACAAGCCAAGTATCGGAATGACAAGWCTATTGTTCCCGGCCTCTTGCGAATGTATTTCCACGACTGTTTTGTTCAGGTATGGAAGCTCAATTCAACTGTGTCCTTTATTAATTTGGTCAATGAAGGGAGCCATCCCAGAGGATTCGAGTCAATTGATAATTAGATATGACGCCTCGTCAACAGTTCCTTGAAATGATTTGTCTTAGACGGTCATGTACTTAAGCAATGGGTCGTTGGGTCTGATTTCAATGGCATCAGACTCACATAGAAGCTCCAAGAATTTCTTGTTAAAACTTAGAAGCTCAATCTCCAGAAACACTACAGTGGACTGCCAATTCCATTTACKCAATTATGGGACCTTCATAGGTCAGCTTGATATTCCTCATAACAAGGCTTGTGAAAATCTGAGGGCACCTGAGTAAATGTGCCGGTACGTCACAAGGTACAACCAGATGGGTACATGGCAGTATGCGCGCAGTGCACACGACAAATTACACTGCTAAGTGTACAATGCCGTGTACCTCTCGTCACAGAATTTTGACTACATTCACGTAAGCTAGTGCTTACTGGTGCTCTCTTAATCTTTCCTTCAGGCTCTTGGAAGACGGTGAATGATTCAGTCTATTGAATGAATTTTATTACTATCTGKTCAGGGGTGTGATGCGTCGTTGTTGCTCAATACCGGCTCTGGAAACGAAGAGAGGGATTCTGTGCCCAACCAAACGATTCATGGCATTGACGTGATTGACGCTGCCAAGCTTGAAGTGGAAAAAGTTTGCAAGGGGGTCGTTTCGTGTGCGGATATTATTGCTTTGGCCACTAGGGACGCAGTCGAACTGGTATGCATACAAATAAAGCATCCTTGTTGCAATGTTCAACGTATTCTCACTCTTGTTTTAGTTAAAGAGTCCCCAAGTTAGAAATTTACATAACATCATTATTCATCTACGGAGCTGCCGTATCATTTGCGTCCATTTTGAAAAAATAACTTTTCAGGTGGTTCATATTCTAGCACAGAGTAAAATATGGTGAAACTTGCTACCAATCTTCTCTTTGATTTCTTCTTCAATCTTGGCATGTTTTTTAATTTTTTTTGCACCTGAAAACAATATAACAGTCTACCTCTCAGATTGTATTGTGGAGATCTCAAGGCCTTGTTTACTGGAGCTTTGCCAATCCTGAATACAGGACTGAACTGCTAGACTAATCTCTAAATCGGCAGGCTGGTGGTCTGCATTACGACGTGCCTTGCGGTCGTTCGGACGGACTTGTCTCCTCTAAAGCAGCGGCAGACGCAGGTCTTCCAGGTCCGACTTCAAGCGTGATGGCGGCTGCAAGTCTATTTCGAGCTCGAGGCCTCAGCAAAACCGACATGGTTACSCTTCTAGGTGAAATCGAGAGTCTCGTACCCAGGAGCACCAAAACCATAACATTCTCGAGCACATGCCTGTGCACCCCTACAAAGATAAATCCAAACTGTTTTTAAATWAYARACATTTGAGACAGTGCAGATTACGAACAARGTCATCAAATATGGATCGGAAATCCATCGCATGGGTTTCGCTTGGATGATTGATATTGATATTCCAATTCGTAAATTTGATACCATTACTGTATGACTGTTGGTACGTGTTTCGATGCGCGCAGGTGCACATACCGTCGGCGTTGCGCACTGCGTCTTCTTCAGGGACCGGTTATACAACGGCAGACCAGGCGGAGGCTCAGACCCCAACATGAACCAAACCCTGGTGGACCGACTGACCAAAATATGTCCCGCGACTGATACCTCGCAACTGGAAGCGACTGCCCCCAAGGCGGCTCTGGACGGCACCACCCCCAACACAATTGACAACGCGTACTACCAAGAGCTGCAGCACAACAGCGGCGTCTTGCAGCTGGATCAAGCTCTCACCCAAGACTTGGCTGCCAGTCAGGTCGTGAAGTCCCTGGCCAGCAGCACGGACTCGACCTTCTTCAAGGTCCAGTTCGGGCAAGCGCTCGTCAAGCTCGGCAACATCGGCGCACCTCCCACAACTCTGGGTCGATCGGTGCGCCGCGCTTGTACCAAACCCAATGTTTGAGTGGCAGCACAGACAGCGGCATGGATATGGATGGAAGGATTGCCAAGGAAAACACGAGCTGATTGTGGAGTACGTAGACTGATTTGGAAGTATGTAGCTAGAGTGAGCTTTTGGAACAAATATTTGAAATGAATAATTAGTAGAACACTACAAATAGAATAGGCCCAAGAATTGAAATCTGAAACAAAAAATTCTCCAAAAAATTGTAGGATGATAGATGTTCTTGATACTCTTAAATGTTTAGATACGCACTTTTTTTTTTTTTTTTTGCAAGGCGTCAATTGATTCCTTTTGAAACGCACACATCTAGCCAATCTGCTATTGTGAATTCAAAGTTGAATAAAAAATTTATAACCTTCATTTGTGCCATGGAGTGAAAGGAGATTCCATGTTGGCCATGACTAGTAAGGTAACTCAACCTATGATGGGCACAACTTTGGACAAGTCTAATGCAATCCCACTTCTTCTTGAAGGGTACATTTTACAAGATGTATGTACAGGACACAAATTTTTGGGACTACAAATTTTCTAGGCCTCTAAGTTACTTGATGAGAGCTCTAACTTGAAAAGACCATCATGTCAGGACTCCAAGCTACAAGAGAGCGAAGATTGTGATCGAGTCATGAGAAGAGATGAGCAGGCAATGGGCTGCCTAATACAGAGAGTGGAAACTTTAGGAATTTCAAAAGCTGAAACATTGACTACTCAATATTCTTAGAAACCAAAGTTTAGTGTATTACTTTGTACTTAAATTAATCATCTTTGGTCAAGAGTGCTCATTTTGGTCGTTTTAATTCAAAATCTGGAAATAACTCAGAGCCTATGGTCCAACTTAAAGCAAAGTTTCAATAAAATAAGAGGGCACAAAAATTATGCATCTAACGAGCCTATATACAATTATTTTACGTGAATATAGAACCCACAAGAAGGAAAACTAAGTGAGCCAGGAGGCAATTTGAATCCCACCAAAAAGTTTTTATTTGTCCTTAGATTCATGTGAAACCAAAGCAAATGACTACCAAAATGAGTATAGATTTTTTCCATGCTTCCAAAATAGGACAAAGTCCAATTTACTTGCATAAACATGGGTATTTTTAATATTTTTATGAAAAAAATATCTCTTGGATGAATCAACAAACTTTAATTTGTCCATGCCTTAACCTCAAAAGGACCATAGGTAAAAAAATTTGGAAATTGTTTTTCTTGCACAACTAACCGTAGGATCTTACACCTAATTAGTATGAATGTGGAAAAACATTCAGAATTTTATACGTCAGAGATTCTTAGATATTTGCGTATAAAGTCAGAAAAACAAGTTTTGCAGTACATTGCAGAATTAGATTATTTGCCTTTGAACCTTCTTAACTTTAGTTTTTTGCACTATAGAGTTTTGAGCTTAAAATTTTATGGTGGAGAATTGAATTGAGAATCTAGGGGGAAAATATAAATTATTAACATCTCTAAGGTGGAAATAAAATGCACTAATACCAATGGTGAGAGTATCTTAGCAAGCAAACTAAACCATGAGGAACTTTTTTTCTTCTTAAAATTGTAAAATTGCATTCAGAAATGAATCCTACAATTTATTTTATCAAAAAGATGCTCTATTTGCCCAAAAAAACAAGATTGCCCATAACTTTCTCATAACAAATTCCAATGGAATGAATCAAAGCTTTCAGTGTGGATATAAATATAATCTATGAGAAAAAAAACTTAAGAGAAAAGAATTCAAATTCTTGAAATTGTTTTTTGCTACCCTTTCTTCTCCCATCTCCCCTATTTTGAATAGTTTTGGGCATAACTTTTTTTTCCATACACCAATTGAAAAGATCATTATATTTTTATGAAGCCAATCAATTTTTCTACCTTCGAAAAAAGAGTAAAAAAACCAAGACAAAAATTGAGATTGTAGGTACTTGCCCGAAATCCCCATTGTCCCCCGAATGAACAAATGGTCCTTTAGGGGTTAACATGAGTTTTTTTGGTGGGAACCTTAGATTGAATGTAAGGAAGTTTGTACAGGGCTCCACTACCTTCGAAAGCAACCTAAATTATAGAAAAGTGAACCTCTTACAACTGATATTGTAGTTTGTAGTTGCTTGTTATTTTCGAAAAAAATTAGATTCAATATTTGTAAAGTGTGTGAATACTAGAAGTATAAATTTCATGTTTAAATTGTAAACTTATTAATTTTGAAAAAAAAATTGAAAACCCTCATAACCATTCTAARAATTGCTTGCCATTAATCAAGMACTAAATTGGAGTTAATGGAGTATTCATTAAGAAATTGGTCATAAGAAAAAATYWRTATTTATTCACCATATAGKGCTTGCTAGGGAGAAACATCAATTCTTTTTAGGGGGGSYTKSMWT
>VACF01001480.1:0-33431 GCA_006891605.1 Pleurozium schreberi | reverse complement strand
AWTTYTTKKRRGGGGSRCTTTGTAAAGTAAAAATAAGTTTYAATTCATAATAATAATARWAATCACCTTTTACTAGTATAAAAAAAAATGAAAAAGTCATTCTAAAAGTAAATTTTGATTCATATTAATAGTTGAAATCACTTTATATTAGTATAACAAGACAAGCATGCTCCCTGTGTTGCACAAGTGACACGAACTATCAATGGACTCCTTTTATATAGGAACTTGCAGTATGAAGGTATGAAGGTATGAAGGCCTATAGAGATTGTATTTGCATATTGCAATATTGATATCATGTAACTGGACATATATTAAACAGATATCAATGTAATTTGATTTTAATTGCATTATATAGTATAGTTTTAGGTGTTGTCTAACTATTAAGGTTTGGTTTACATGAATCCAATTACCGAGGCTTGATTTCTTCTGAATCTCACTACCAAGGCTTGGTTTCCTTTGAATCTAACTATCGAGGCTTGGTTTCCTTTGAATCGAACTACCGAGGCTTGATTTCTTTTGAACCTAACTACCGAGGCTTTTAAGTAATCTTATAAAAACTCCTAGCAAGTGCAAGATCTTCATTTGACCATTGGCCTTGTTTTCCTTTGTTTGGTTGTAGATTTCTTTTCTCTAGGGGAACATTCATGAGGCTACAATTGCATAACTATGTTCCATTAATTGTTGATCTCCAAGCATATTTTAGCCAAGTTTAGCATCACCTCAAGGTTGTAGTCAAAGTAAAAGGCTAATTATTTTTTTTCCCTAGAAACATATCGAGAACACACTTCCATACATAAGCTAGCCAACACTTGTTACTCTGTAAAGGCAAGTCTTTCACGCGCATATTTATTTTCAAGTATGTTTCTTTTCAAATTAGCATTGTAGCAAGGCAGTTGTACTTCAATCTAGCTTCCAAACTATGCATAGTGTTTTCCCTAAGCTTGTAGTAGCACTAGTCTTGTTGTTACGGAGAAAATCCTAATTGTATTTATACAACATATACTGAGTAGTAGAAAACATTTTCAAGATTAAAATCTCAGACACTCTTTCTGATTCAACATAATAGCAACAACTAGCTCATGATGATGAGCATTGGGAGGCACAATGGVTCCATAACTTAGTCTTGATATTGCAATGGTACCACAACCACTAGAGCGAATCCCATCGTTTTTCATTCGGGAGATTTGGAGTTGTGTTGCTCCTTACCGAAAATGAACTAATACTAGTAGTCAAGTCAGCCCCAAAGTTTGTCATTTGTGACTTCTTTCACTCACCCCATGTTTTGTTGTTATTTCAGGGAATGAAGAGTGATGAGTTTTGCATTAGCAAACCAAGTGGAATGCATCCCAAACCCTAGAGCATACTAGTCTACCAAAGTCACAAAGTTTTATTGAAGCAGTTCAATTGCAACCACTTTTCTTAAAATCCCTTGAAGCATATGAGATTCAACACTTGAAGCACGTCTGCAAGTGGTAGGCAGCTTGGTTCAACAACTATTCACCACTAGTTTTGGAGACATTAGCATTCATTGGAGTTTCATAATTCAATTCAGGTAACCCTCCATGCTATAAATATCATTGATGGAATTAAAGTTTAATTTTAGTTAAAGTAAAGTAAAAGCTAAATAAAATCTATATCAAAAATCTAATGAAGTATTGACAAATAAAACTTAAGAAAGAAAAGGTTGAAGCTAAAATAAAGTAATAGCTATGTAAAAAATAGATCAAAGTTGAAACGTGAGCAAAATAAAGGCTAAAAGAAAATTTGATCAAAGTAAAAGCTATGAGAAAACTAGGTCAAAATAAAAGATAGATGGAAATAGATCAAAGTAGGACATAGGTAGCTCAATAAATACCAAGGCTTTGCATCTAATATTCTTGTGTCTTGCTTCCATGGCATTGTCAATTGTTGCTCTTCAAAAGGAAGACAATCAAAGTATGGACTTGTATACTAGAGGCAAGCAATTGGAGGAGAGCCATTCTAGCGTGATCTTTTTGTGCACTGAAATTGCAACCGGCAAACACTATGCATGCAAATGCCTACTTAAGTGCAATCCTATCTCGCAAGAAGAATGTGAAGTGGTACGACGTGAAGTGGACATCATGAAGGTGATCAATCTTAAGCAGCATCCCAATATAGTGTCCATCAAAGATGTTTTGGAAGATGATGATCATGTATACATAGTGATGGAGCTATGTGAAGGAGAAACAATTTATGATCATATGGTTGAATATGGTACTTTTGACGAGCCAAGAGCCGCTCAAATGATCAAGGAAATTGCTAGTGCTTTGGAGGCTTGCCATAGTGTTGGCATTGTCCATAGGGACTTGAAGCTTGAAAACCTATTATTCAAAACCAAAGAAGAAGGTTCAGCACTCATAGTGATTGATTTTGGGTTGGCCCAATTTTGTAAGCATGATGAGGTATTGAATGATGCCATTGGGACTCCACCATATATAGCTCCCGAAGTCATGGAACGCGCCCATGGACCCAAAGTGGACATTTGGAGCCTCGGGGTAATACTATATGCTTTGTTAGCGGGATTCGCTCCTTTCAATGGTTGCACACTCGCGGATGTATATGAAGAGATCATGAAGAGTCATGACTTATTTGCTAAAGAGCCATGGCCAGGAATCTCGAAGGGTGCAAAAGACCTCATTCAAAAAATGTTGACGTATAATGTCAATGAGCGTTTGAGTGCATCAGAGGTTTTGAAGCATCCTTGGATTCTAAAAATGTCAAGTAGGTTAGAAGAAAGTGGGCGGAATTGTACTAAGCACTCGTGGATGATAGCGTAGTTAGTTTACGAATGTTTACATTCATAGTTTGTGAGAATAATCTCATTCCATGTTATTTAAGTGGTTGATTCATCTACCATCCTAATTGCTTGGGCACTGTCTTGTATATTTTTCATTTTGCATAAAGGAGTGTTGGAAACATGAACTTGAGAATTGAACAGATATTTTAAATATTTGCAACTACAACATTCAAAGCGGTTAGATTTTGGATTGGCTAACTTGGACCATCTAGAGTCTTTTTTGAAGTATACAACCCAAGTTGGGTTAGTGAAAGTGTATGATCAAGAAGAAGAGCATAGAATTTATTGGCTTGATGGAGTGTTGTTTAATTTTTTTTAATTTTTGGTACACACTATTTAAATTGTGGTAGCTCAATTCTAAGGAATTGTTGATGAAAGTTTTTACAAACCATAAGATATTGCATTGTACATGTACAATTTTTTAAGTTTTCACAAAGTGGGAAATGACATGCAATTAAATTTGTTGTCTCATTTGCTTCTTTAAAACACCACATGAAACGTTTTTAATTGGTAACATCAAACAATTTCTCAAGAAAAAAACCAAAAAACCTCCTCTGTCCTCTAAGTTTACTATAGAAATCAATCAAAAACAGAATAGGCATCCATTCCAATCAACCAAAAATGAAGTCATCTTCATGGACGTCATCAAAACATAATCATCGTAATCCCAMATATTTAGTTTAGTTTAGCTTTAGATGACAATTTTAAATAAACCTATAGCATTTTTTTCACCAAATTACACCTCTAATCATTAGGAAAAATATGAGGTCTTCCAAGGGCTCCACGTTCAAAAGGCCGCAATGCTATTATGGGTTTTTTTAATCCGGCATGGCACTACTAGTGCCACATCAGATTCTCAATAAAAAAAATAATTTTATATTATTTATATTATATTTATTTTTAAAAAAAATTTAAAAAATTATTAAAAAAATTCTATAATGTCACAAAGCAATGCAGATGATTTCTTTTCAGAGACTTTTTTAAACCTCATATTTTTCCTATTGCTTATTTTTGTAAATAGCCTTGATAAGCCAACAACTTTGAATGTGATGCCAACATTTTTGGGTTTAAAACGCATATGCCAAAAAGAATCAAAGGTCTTAAGATACACCAATTTTGTGACCAATTTTTTTGGCTGGTGAACTCTTGCATCTTACTTATAAAAGGACTACATTTATCACCAAGGAACATTGCCAAAATGATTGGATTTTTGGACTAATTGATGTAGTTTTCATCTCTACAATTATCTTGAATTTCATTCATTGTCCACTTTGTAACTTTAATGTCTTTGTAGGATTAAGAATGAAAGTACAAGCACACAACCAATTATAATTTGCATTTGAAATTATTGCAAACTATAGGTTTATTTTTTTTTATAGATTTGACCTTCTAGTTTCACCAATTCACAAAAAAATGACATTCATTATATTGGAGTTGATCAAGACAAACATCCAAAGTTGTTGAATTTTGCAATGAAATAAAACTTTTGAATGAATCACAATTAAATAAACAAGCTAAAAAATGTTCATGCCTTGAGGTGTAGTTATTTGAATGGGTATCTTATAGTGAATGTCACAAAATTTGCATAGCACTACCTTCAATAGTAACTTAGTAAGCTTGTGCCATAGAAAATGAATCACTTGTAGAGTTGTAGTTCATACTATAGTTTTTTGTTGTCTTTTGAAAATTTTATATTCAACATTTGTCAAATGCACAAACATACTGGTTTAAATTTTATTTTTAATTCATACAAGAAAACTTTATTTTGAAAAAAAAAATTTACCAACCACTCTAAAAATTGCTTGTCATAACTAAGCTTTGAATGTACAGTTTTTATTATGAAATTGGTCCACTAGAAAAGATTTGAGGGCATTAGAAGATTGGAAAGTGGGTGACATCAATAGACTAACATGATTGAGAAAATGCCTCATCAGATAATATTAACATTACATGTCTTTTGAGGGTTCTAGAAACCGTTGTTGTCAAAATCTTATATATTAAAAATTAAAAATTATTATTATTTAATTTTAAAAAAATTAAAATTAAAATTAAAATTAATTAGAAATCATTATCTGAAGTAGAAGTCTCTTAACCATGTCAACATGTAGATGTGCCAAAGTTCCTTTAGTCTGGGAACTTGCAATCACTACAAGAGAATGGGGTGTTTTAAGTAGTGTCCTAGACATCACATTTAAGTAATGTCCTTTAAGTAAGGTTTTAAGTAAGTTTTTAAGTAAAATTTTACTAAAAAATTGTTGTTATGCACGTTATGCCTTTTAACCTCATATTTTTTTGGTGACCAATTTTTTAGATTTGACATGTGAAAAGAGGATTGAAAGACTTCAAATCACTTTCACAATTTTAACACCCTCAAGATCAAACATTATAAATTAATAATCTTTCAATCCATAAGTGACATCATCTCTAACATGTCTAGTTTGAATTTGCATTGTTACAATTCAAAAAAACTTGATGAAACTTATCAAAATGTTGCCTTTTTGATTGATGTAGAGCAAACTCCAAGAAGCTCAAACAAGCCTAGGGCATTTAGGGATTAAAGTTCAGTAGTCTAAGATCAATAGTTATGTTCCTTGTAGACATACAGATGTGAAATTCAAAATAAAAGAGATGATGAATTGAATGTCTCATGTTTGTGTCAATATGTATATATTTGAATTTTTAGAAAATGACTCAATCCAATTAGTCACTTTTTTTTCCATCAATTTGCATTGTCATTTCTATACATTTTTTGTTCATTTAAGCATGAATTGTTGTGAGGCAATGATTTTTTAGGCTTTGGGCATTAATCCAATGAGCTCCATTTCAATTGTCCAATATTGAAATCCAAATTTTAATGTGTTCTACCTATGGAGGTTTTGTCTGATACTAATCACATGCTCTAATTTTATACCAATCAAAAGATAGTAATATATTTTGAGAGTCATTTAGAGGGCTGCATTGATGATGCTGGAAGTGATACATTTTGCAGAGCAATTTGCCATGTGGCCATGTGGCCATTTGGCTATGACTTACCGAGTGTGGTACAGGGCATTCTGCACTGGGATTCTGCCCATCAGGCTATGGCATAAGGCAGGAGGTTCTAAAAGTGAGCAGGCTCTTAAATGGAGCTCCTTCTTAAATGTATACATTTTGCACATGTCCCTTTGTTATAGCCTTCAGCAATGTACAACTCTTGTACATTTTAGGAGGTGCTCTATTTTAGAGCCTTGTGTCGCTTCAACTTCAAAATTTTACAACTAATTCCACAAAGCTCTAAAAAATATGAAACAACTTGGGCAAGATGTCAGTTTCACTTTTCTTTTAAGGAGAATTTACTGAAAAATATTTCAAAATGTTTTAGCTCCCAAAATTCAGTCCGAGCTCTTAAATGCTCCATTATAGGACCTCCTACCTTACGTTTGATTACGAGTTGCCGACGACTCCAGTGTCGACGAGCATACTGTTCACAAGTGCACTAGCTTCAATTACAATAAAACTTGTGCACCTTCTCTACCACATATTTATCCTCCCCATGATCAATTATTTTGATATGTCCTTCGTGTATAGTTACGTACGATTGCTCTCTCCGGCCAGGTGGCACTCAATTGCAATGAGTCATTTCGTATAATTCTATTCCCGTTTCTAGCTTTTCCTGAACAGAGCTGGGAACGTGCTGCAACCCGAACTTCAAAACGAACGAGACTCAATTCACCACTGGCAGAATTTCTTGCAGCTGCAAGAGGCGAGGATTCTCACGAGGATTCTTGGTAACTATCAACTTGGCAATTAACTCATTGTTGAAAAGACCGATTCGAGAGCTACTTTCGTTGAGATGGCCACCAAAGTCATGACGGTCATCGTGAATCTTGAAAACGAAATGTGTGCCGCTGATCATCAACGTGGGAGCCCATTGCCTGGCGACCTTAAATGAAAGCGGGTGGGGACTACAAGATCCAAGTGGATGTGAACTGGACCTTCCAGGAGTTTAATTGTGCTGGAAGCTAGTGGACAGCGCGGATCCCAATGTCAGTATGAAACTGAGTGTGAATTCATTCCGATGACTGCTGCGATTACCGGCGCATCACCATCACCGAAGTACGTGGATGGCAAGCTGGATGCTCTTCGAGAGCCTCGGTAACAGAGTGCCGATGCAAATTCTCACGCCGGGGTGGAGGCSGATRCCTCRCGATGGCGTCCAAGTTGGAATGGCCTACGCAACTTGCTGGCAAAGTCAAGTCAAGGTGGAAGATATGGTGATCGACGGGTGAGGATCGGAGGTGTAGCATGCATCCATAAACAGAGTGCCTGGCGTTTCAATAATTAAACACTTGATGTTGCAATAGGCGGGGCACTAGGTAGCTCTCCTCCGGAGCCTGGTTGTGGAAAATTCTACAACTGGAGGTGCATCATCTGAAATGGTGAGAGCTGGATTTGGGTTACCTAGCTAGCATATATAGCTYTGATGGGCATGTKRTGATCTTSGGAAATTGTGTGTCAAAATAGAAAAATTTAAAAAAAGTGCAGTAGTTATGGCTTGAAATTCAGCTCCTCWTCTTGAACGGATGCCTGTCAGGSTGTCAACTGTAGCCATTATAAGCTAAGACCTCATTGAGATTAGCGTTATACAACATTAGGACTCAAAAAAGTCTGAATGTTTTTTTTTTCAAGTTCAATAATCAACATATTTGTAAATTTATGGATCGTGGAGGAATCTTCTCTTTGCATATGAATCATCATTTTCATTGTGTTGCTGTTATTCAGAAATCCAGAATTGCGGCATTCAAGTGAGCAAAGCTGTCACAACTAAAACTGGTATAGACCGGACCAAGGTATCAAGATTGTCAGTATTGTAATATTAAAGAAATTTTACAAAAGTTTGGGCTCCCAAAACTGTGACAATCTTCTCCACAGATTAAAGCTTATTCTTCATGACAAAAATTGTGACATACATCTGTACGAAGCTCTAAATGAATACATGTTCTAAGTAGTTAGATTGAAATCAGACCTTTGTGAAGATATATGTCACATTTTTTTGGAGTATCGCCAATTTAACAAAATTGATGTTTGGTACRTTTTGTAGAACCTAAGAATATGAAACATACCCGGTAGATAGGCAGTGGCAAAAACATGTCCAACTCTTCATGACTTTGCAGCGCATTCTAAAGTACAATGCTTGCCGAAACTGTGTCCCCTCCAAAAAACCTCACCTACCAATAAGTCTTCAACACCAGACGCGCTACTCCCACTGATTCATGATTTCATGGCAATGGTCGGCCTCCGGGAACAGCACATAGAATCCTCCAAACTTCAGCAAAACCTTATGTACGTCAAAATGACAAAATTCCACGAAATTGGTGTCAAAAGTAAAGGCTGAGTTTCAAGGAACTGGAGCAAATAATTTGTATCGCCCGACTGATAACTCCAGTAGAGTTCCCCAACTGAAAGTCAACTCAAGCGCACATCGACACGGTCCATCCTCTTTAAATTTTCGAGGTCTCAGTGGACCACTTCCAAACCCATTTAAGCACTATGGTTGATATCCTTGCTAATTTTCGAAATTCTAGTCAACTCAAGTACTCATTTTTAGAGTATTAAGCACTCTGTTCTAGAGCACATGGGCATAAATCACCTACTAAATCAATGGTAATCGTGTACAGACATTGTCGTAATCATCTCACCCATTCCCAGGTGGGGGACGTGATCAGAACACAGGCAGTAATAGCACCCTCTACTTAGCTCAGAATGCCACATTTTCGGTGCTCTGAGAATCCGCCATCCTAACCATCAAACTTTCGGACAAAATTTACAGGCCGGTCGATCACGGAGGTCCCTCAGATCGACCGAACTCTTGCAGCGGGAGGCATGTTGTTCCAATCCGCAACAAATCCGAACAGATCTATGGCTTCTGATCAATTGATCGAAGTACGCTTGACACTGGATCTTCAGCAGTATCCAGGGCTSATTCAGARTAGGAACGATCCCAAGTTCATGAGCGCCTTGAATTCCCGAAAGTTGACCATCCGGTCTCCGTCATCGTCTACGCACTGAATCATACTTCGGCAATCTTCCACCGACACCGTCTCGTCGCCGAAGCCCACCAGCACGCCGTGCAGCTCCTCTGCGGAGATGAAGCCATTCTTGTCCAAATCGAAGACATTGAACGCCGACTGCAACATGGCCGCGTCCCCGGCACTCGACCCGGGCACCTCGAGGTCGTCCACGGGCCGCGGGGACAGAACCATCGCCCGCGTGTTCAAGTCCATGAACTCTTGGAAGTCGATGAAGCCGTCGCCRTTCGCGTCCACCTCGCGCATCAGCTGCTCGATCTCGGCGTCGCTCACCTTCTGSCCCAGCGAACGCACCACCGCGCCCAGCTCTTCCTTGCTGATGCGGCCGTCGCCATTCTGGTCGAAGAAGCGGAACGAGTCCGTGAGCTCTTGCACCAGCTGAGGAGGCAGGTTCAGGTCGATGCGCGGACCCATGGAACTCGTCCTCCCGTACTCCATCACCCAAACCCACACAGAGCGGATCCAAATCCACACAGACACTAGCTACACAATGTGCGTATGCAAATCTTCTACAGAGACGTACTACAGAGACGTCATGTGCGCCCSACTAATTTCAGTAAACCTCAGTACGACTTGTGAATCTTCCGTTGTCGAAAATTTGAGCTTTAGCTTCCCGCATCTCGGATCTTATGCACTGGCCCATTTGTGCGCCCAGGTAGACCCCAGTGCTATTAATTACTTTCGTGGAAGAATTTCGCTTCGGGTCTGGGCTTTACACGCTAATCCGAGCGAGGCAGCGAGCTTGTTGCGGCGGCGGTGGGACCACCGATCTGGGGTTTGGAGCTTTTGACTTAAACCGCTCTCCGGAGGCAGTGTGGAGAGGGGGTTTTCGTTGCAGACTGACCGTTTTCGTCAAACCCTAAAGATAGGCAAGATTGACTACTGCGGATCCGATTCAATCATGCCCCTCGGGCTTTTCCATTTGTCAAGAGGTCTCGTTTCCTGGGGCAGCTGTAAGTTAGAGAAAGTGGACTATGACTCGATGAGAGTCTAATAATGGAACCATTGACGCTGAGGAAGGGAGGAAGGGAGGAAGGGAGGAGAGGAGGAGGTGTTGCCAGGGAGCAGTGGAGCAGTGGAGCAGTGGAGCACTTGCTGATGATGGCAGAATTATCGGTGGAGGACGCGTTTCTCGCCTTCCTGCGTGGGTCAAACTTCGCCGGTGCCGCCAGCAGAAGAATTCGAGGGCGTCTACGTTGATCAGGTGGCGCTATTCGCACTCTAGGGCAGAGAAAAGAAAGTGTGGGACTCCCGTCCGGGGACGTTTATTGGCTCTGTGCTTTGCACACAGACTGGCATCGACTCTCGTTTTGAAATCCTATCGACAACCGCATTCACACTGCACAACAAGGTTAGGGTTGGAGTGGAGATGTAAGGTTCAACTAGAGAATGGACTTAACCTATGACGTAGCCTCGTAGTTAAATTGTTCTTGTTAGTTAGAAACACACCGAGAATTGACTAAACACAGAAAAGAAAGGACTCTAGGGACGCTTAGTGTCTGATGAATGACAAGGAATTTTCTTGTGTTGGACAAAAGTGCAACTATTCATCCTCGAAGTTTGTGTGAAAAGTGGAGAACCTCTATAGTAGCTTGACTTTCAATGAATGCTTTGGGATTTTCACTTTGGAATCAATGAAGCACATGATGTCACATGGTATGAAATGCATGATTTCTAGGATCATCCTTGCGTCATTCTAGGGTTAAGGGCCGTTTACACGAGCATTCAGTAAGTTGGAGCAATTCAGTTTGGTTTTGCTTCTTTAATCCCTTGCATAGGGCTAAGGTAGGGATACCCAAAAGCGTCACTTTGTTTACTATTAAAAGTTCCAAAGCACAGCAAGATTCAATTTGGCATTTGTGTAGGCATAAATTATGATGCGTCAAACAAAATTGGTGTAAATGTTTTAAAATCATAGACACATCGATTTTGGAAATGCTTACAGAGTGATGATGACGAATTAGACAAGGTGTGATTGGGGATGTATTTGCTATATATGTTTCCCACTTTCCCATGAACAACCTTTTTTTCATTCATAGTCGAGTAGTTCTAAAGGCCCTAAAACATTTTTGCTTTCACTTCTTGCTTTTGCTTTTTATTTATGGTAGAAACAAAAAGTAAATTAGAGCACTTGCAATAGTAAATAATTTTTCCACTCTCGTTGTCAATGTTGGTTGTGATACAAAACAATCCATTCATGTAACTACACCTAATTGTGATCCCTACATATTCTTGCCTAAAATGTACTTCATCTTTATTCATGAGTCTAGCGCTAGTTTTAGAAACATATATTCTCAACACAATCAAAATTTTGTGGAAAATTCATGGTTTATTGATTTGGTATCCAATAAATGCATAAGTATTGAATCCGAGGGAGATCACTCGCGATTTTTAGAAAACTCACGTGAGTTACAAGATAGGGTCCATTAATCCATTTAATTCAAAGGGAAAAAATTTTATATAATTTTTAGAGCTACTATAGGGTCTATGAAATGCTACATCCTCTAATATATATAAAATAGGGTATGTAAAAATATCATATAGTAGGAATTTTTATTAATAAGTTAGCCTTGATAGATAGGAATTGTACAAATTTTTTTATAGTATAGTGAGTATAAGTGTAGACAAATAATTTTGTGCGGAAAATAAAATGTGCACAATCCAATAAATGTTGGGGATTTCTTCTATCAATTTGTCACTATTATTAGATAATTTCAGCTTGTCTATGAAAGTGTCAATATCCCAACAATATAAGGGCTTCTAAGAATCTATTGTTTTAAGAAAAAAACATTGATTTGTAAATCTACAATGAACACTACAAGAAAATAGGGGTATAAATGACTTGTCCACAATGACTACATCAACAACAATGATTGCAAAATGATTGCAAAATGATTGCAAAATGACTATTTTACAATCATTGTTGTTGGTGAAGTCATTGTGAACAAGTCATTTATACCTCTATTTTCTTATAGTGGAAGGATGTATGAGAAAGGATTGTCTTCCTATGAAGATCTATTAAATAAATGTTTTAGGTTTGGAGGTACCTTCACCCCTATGGGGCATAAGGTTAGTAAGGACTTTGGACTAGCTATCTCACTGTTTTATTGGTGTTGTGTTTCAATACAAGATGAATAGGACTTGCTTTGGTTGTTAGATTGATGATATTGCTTTTGGGGGATTCATGTTACTGTGTTTTTCTAACGTTTTTGATATTGTATGGAGTCTTAATCCTTGAGCATCCCAACTCCTCAAATATGGCCCCTCCAAATTGAAAGATCTCATTGTTTGACTATTATTATCTTTTCAATGGTACGGTCAAAGAACTCGTCATTTTCACTTTGACTAGTTCTAGATTTGTCTCCACTACCGATGGGTACAGACAATTTGTGTAGATCTCTTTTAAGATGATGGTTTGGTGGGAATGAATTGAAAAGGTCTCAATTTTAGTAAACATGAGCTCGGCGGTCAGGGGTTAAAACAATGACAATGACAAACATTCAAAGAACAATCAACTTAAAACAATGACAACTCTTCATACTTGGTTTGAATGTCATGATTGTTTGATGCTCATGCAATGTTGCATATTCCTTTCTATAATAAATTGATTAAAATACACGGCGTAGAATTTAGAAATATCCAAAACTAGGGTTGGATTGCACATTCTTATTTATTATTATGTGAAATTGTATTATGGAACTAGCACCTCATATATCAAAAAAATTAAGTATAAGTGTAAGACATTGGTCTTATAGTGTATATTGTGTATGTATATGAAAAAATCGGACATATAAGTTTTAGATGTAAACTAGCCCAACTATAAAAAAACATTTGAAGAATTTATAAAAAATTATAGGGTATTAGAAATATGCTAGTAATATTTTTTAATGTAAAAATAGGGTCAACTTAAATACAACAATCAAGGTAAATAGACCTACATCAAATAACCTCTTAACTAGATTGAAAGATATTAGCATTTGAATTGACATAAATCCATTTTTTGGCCCTGCAAAAAATCGCGCAGCAGCAATTTACAACGTCACATTTGTATGAAAAAATGTGAAAAATGGGGGTAACTCTTTGGATTAATTCTTTAGGGCAAGTTGCAATTAATTTAGATAATTTGGAATTGTAAAGCATACAAAAAAAAAATGTAAGTAGAAAAAAGTAGAAAATGATTCAAAACACTAAATTGTTAAGAATTTAATTATAGAATTGAAAAATACTAATACCAATGGTTTTAATTTTTCAATAAAAAATTTACATCCCATGTTTTTATTTTTTTTCAAAAATATTGAAAATTGTGTTAAATAGAGGACTTCAAAGTTTACTTTAGCATAGAGATTCCATAACTACATGCAAACTAAAACTCCTCACAACTTTCATCTCATTCATCAAAATGAAATGATTCAAAGCTTTCCATGTATGCATAAGTCTAGAAAACTAATTTCAAGTTTTTAATTATTTGAGAAGTGATTTTTTCAGAATTTTTTTGACTTGCCTGAGCTGCTCAGATATCAAAGAAAACTACATACCATGCAATAACTTTTTAACCATGTAGTCAAAAGTTGTGAAAATTGTTGGGACTTAATAAAGATACTTGGGCACATGTGTGAAAATTTCAATTAAAAACATAAAAACTCTATTTATAGTGAACTGCTCAAAATCACTATGTTGCCAAAAAAACGCAATTTGGTCCTTTAGAGGTTAAGTTGTAGTACCTTAGTGAGGTTTTGAAGATGGCCCATTCTTTAAATTGTAGTGTTTAAACAATAGGATTTAGATGGGCAAATTTTATATCAACTTCACTAGTCAAGAGCATTGAATGTAAATCTAGGAAAAWTAAATAAAGTTGCACAAAAAAGTTCATTTATGACTTCAAATTGCTACTAAAAAACCATGAGGTTCAATTTGGAAAACTTGATACTTTGGATAATGCATTCCACAGTTATCACATTGGACGGACCATCTATTCAAACTGTTTCACCCATATGTTCGGGACATCTAGTGACCCTCCCCTACATGATGTGATTACTTTAAGGTAGTCACAATATTTGTCTCGTCCATCTAAAATGTTCAATACGTCTGTCCACCCAAGACATCTAGTGATCCTAACTTKTCCCATGTGACAACAATGATACATTCCACCAAACCTACCTATGGACCATCTAAGTCTTGTTGATTTAAGAGTAGTGGATTCATGCAAGTTCAAAAGGTAGTGATATTGACTTTAAGAAGAGCAAACATGGTGAACTAATCAATACTTTGAAGAAGAAAGTCTAAATGGTTTAGGGGCAGCCTACATATTGTAATTAGGGGTAGATAGCACTAGTGAAAAAATATGTCCACATAGACTAAACTTTTAAGACCCACACTTGCTAAAATGTTTTTCACTAGTGAATAATAGCTTTTGTGAATTCAAAGAGATGGAGAAACATTAGTCATCCCTTCGATTGAATACGAATATTCTTCACCTAATTTAGTGAAGTCTATTTGGTTATCTACTCTTCTAATTCTGCATGCAATTTTAAAATGAGAATTTGGAAGAAGGTGACTTCTTTCCATGACTCTCCGTTATCAATTGTATCCTTGAGAAGGATTACTGACAATGAAAATCATCGCTTTCTCCAGCACATAAGGTGAACTAGTCCATTACTGCCATCTTTTCAATTCAGTCCTCATGTATTTGTAGCAATCATTTTGCTTGTAAAATGTACCCCGCCATAGTAGAGGGAGGTGGAATAGTGAAGGTAGTGTTAATGGGCTAGTTTACCTTCCTTTGTGGTTTTGATTACTAAAATAGATATTGTATTCAATTCCTTCCTTAGGTTGCAATTGGGCAATTGCAAGCGAAGCATTTGTCCTGTTTTTTGACCCCTAGTCTTGGCCTCAAATTGATGGGTTTTTCCTCATAAATTTTGCATTATATGTCCAGTTTCTATGAAATTTGAAATGAAAGTGTATGCAACAATTATAGACATTGAGAATCTTTTATTTTTTCAAAATTATTTCACTATTTTAAAATAATCCCCGTTTGAATGTCTACCTTTGTCATTTTTTTAATTTTTAATTTTATTTTATTTTTAATTTTTTTTGGGGGGGGGAACTGTTTTTGGCCCAAGAATGCAAACTTGAAGCTCAAATTGGAATACATAAACATTTACCAAAGTTACACAAGCCTATGAAGAGATTTTCTAAAACTAATAAATTGTCCACCTTCCACATGTGCTCAAAGTACACGACTATTGCACAAGTGCAAAGAACACAATTTTTATTTCTAAAGATGAAATGATTGAGAAAGAGCATCTTCAAGTTGGAAAAAATAGATTGTCTTATTTATTTTTATTTTTATTTTTTAATATTTTCTAAAAATCAAACATCAAAGTGTTCATTTTCTTGGTATTTTCCATTGTCCTTTTCTTATGCATAAGTTTTAGAGATAAATTTTCTTAGGTATGAATTTTTAGCGACATACTATTTTGAATGGTTTAAAAATTGTCCATATTTTATTTTATTGTTAAGAAAATTATTCCAAAAGTCATAGTGGTCACCAAAATAGGCCGTTTTGAGCCAACCTTAGCAAGTACATAACATTGAGGAACCTAAGGGGTGGATGCCTTTTGTTTAGAAATGAAGCACCAAATCTGAAGACTCGATGACCTAAGAACATTGTTAATAGCATTCGAGATATTGAGGCAAGTCTATATTTTGATCATTTTAAATGTACATGATTCTCATGTCAAGGATTGTTTTAATATTTTATTCAACAACTTTATTTGAGAGGAGAGTAGTAATGAATTCTAATACAACAATTGTGTTCCCCATGGTAGTTGAAATAAATGACATCAAGCCCCAATATAGTATTTTTTGACACATTTTGACAAGTGTCCTATTAGTTAGWGATGGGTGTGGAATATCCATACCATATCATCCAAGGGATGAAATGCTGTGGAATATTTCACATCATTTTGTCCAAGTTAGCGAAGATAGTCCTTCTCATTGCTCTTGAATGTTATGTGTTTCTTCCAACAACCCAAGTACGTTGTACACGACAATGAATACACTTGTTCAATTGACAATATTGGGAGTTGATACTTCAATCTTTTGTTTGGCATCCGTCCCCCACTTAACCCTTGAAGGACCAACATGCGTTTTTTGGCAACATAAAAATTTTGGGCAAATACGTGTGACTAGAGATTTGCATGTTTTGGGCTGAAATTTTAATAGAATGTGGGGACAAGGAATATCTTTCATATGCACAAATTTCATGACATTCGGAAATATGAGTCAAAAGTTATTGTATA
This sequence comes from Pleurozium schreberi, assembly GCA_006891605.1. Lineage (NCBI taxonomy): Eukaryota > Viridiplantae > Streptophyta > Bryopsida > Hypnales > Hylocomiaceae > Pleurozium > Pleurozium schreberi. The sequence goes on along the minus strand of VACF01001480.1, from coordinate 17,241 downwards.
ATATGTTATTTGTTTCTCAACTCGGGTAGTCCGGGCAGATTTGAAAATAATCACTTTTTTAAGAAATAAAAATTTGAGATGTGTTCTTCAGATTTATATGTACTCAAAAAGCTTTGAATCATTGCATGTCAATAGCTGAGATGAAAGTTATGAGGCTTTTTAGTTTGCGGGCAGTTATGGAATCCCTATACCAAAAGAAACTTTGAAGTCCTTTATTTTACTAAAATTTCAATATTTTTGAAAAAAAATAATGCTATTGGATGTAGATTTTTTATTACAACAATTCAACCATTTGGATTGGAGTTTTTTAATTTTATAACTAATTTAYTAACAATTTAGTAYTTTGAATCATTCTCWACTTCTTTCTACTTACTATTTTTTTCCTATATATTGTACAACTCCAAATGATCTGAAAATTTTCATGTATGTAGCCAACTTGCCTTGAAGAATGAATCCAAAGAAGCACAACCATTTTGGACATTTTTTCATAATGATCTGACCTTGTGAAGTGCAGCTGCCCGGTTTTTTGCAGGGCCAAAAAAGGATTTTCGCCACTTCAAATGCTAATATCTTGCAATCTACATGGTGGAAATTTCTGAAATTTTTTCCACATATTTGCAAACTAGAGTACTAAAAGATCCTATGGTTACATGTGTCAAAAAATGATATTGTTCAAAAATTTGGTACTTGTACTAGAAATGGCAGCTTTGAAGCATTTTTGGTGAGAACATAGTCAAGGAACTTTAGGGGTTAAGTCAAGGCATATCATATAAGGTAGGAGGTCCTAAAACGGAGCAGGTTTTAAAATGGAACAAGCTCTAGAGGTACATTTTGCACTCCGCAATGTACAAGCAGTCTACGTTTGAGGAGGTGGTCCCTTTTAGAGCCCATTGAAATGCACTTTTCTGCAACTTCAAAAATTCATAACTAATTCCATAAAGCTCCAAAAAATATAAAACGACTTGGATTAGATGCCAATTCCACTTGTCTTTCAAGGAAAATTTACTGAAAATTATTTCAAGCAGCTACACCTTGCCAAAATTCAGCTTCAGCCCTTAGATGGGCCATTTATGGACCTCCCACTTTACAGAGTGGAAGTGAAGCATCTCTCATGTTGCTTTCTCATTTCTTGGGTGCCTAACAATTTTCCTCAGTTCTTCTCCTCTCTTCTGGACCACCTGGCGGGGGGTGCTCAAAGTCAAAACAAAATTAGTCCTTTGCAAACGGCTTGACGTCACCCACCCATCCTGCAAAGAAACTCATGGGGAGAAGAATCTTGAAAAGGTGAGTTTTCAAAGGTGACCCTCAAGTCACCTTTTTGATGCCCAGGATCCGTCAGCAAAGTTAACCCATAAACAATGTCCAAGCCATTTTTTGGTCTATGAATGAAAGAGCATCTTTCTCTGTAGGACAAAAGTGCAACTATTTATCCTTGGAATTAGGGATGAAAAGGGAAGATCTTCTATAGTAGTTTGACTTCCAAATAATTTACACTTTTGGACTTCTTAAAACCAATGATTCCTAAGTATCAAAATTGATGATTTCCACGGTCATTAGCCCGATATTTAATCCCTAAAGGACGGACCTATAACCATTGTTTTTAACCTCATTGTCCATCACTCAGTTTGCTCCCATTTTGGAAGCAAATAATTATGAATTTTTTTTATTTTTTTATCAAAGATGAAGTTATATGTCTTCTGTACTTCACAAAAAATTTAGATTTTTTTTGAGAAAAATTGATTTTTTTGAGAATTTTTGAAGAAAAAGTGAAAAAAAATCATATCAAATAAAAAATAATATGAAAAACCCTGAAAATTTCACCATGTGTTTACATTACAATGGCAAACATTATGGTGTAAACTAATTTTTTTGTGTCATTCTTTAATTAAAATACAATGGACACTAAAAATTCATCCAAAGTTCAAAGTGCAATAAAATATTCAATATTACGAATTTTTCCAAAATTCAAATTGGAGTAGAAACTAGAGTAGAGGAACTTCATTTCATTAGTTGGGCTTAAACTCAAAAAATATCCTTTTTGTGGAGAAATTTCAGAATTAGAGCAAGAAGCAACAACTTCTCAAAATACTCTAAAATAGCAAATTTTGCCATCCATTTTTTTTACTTACTTCTCATTCAGGTGAAGACAAACACTAGTATGACTACAAACGCTATTAGGTTCTCTTCATAACCTTCCATGAAAGGTCATCAAGAAAAAAATGGATGAAGAAAAGCTTTCAATCTCTCCGTGTCCATATCACTTTCTGGTCATCCAAACGCCATGAATTGACGTTGCGAGTGTTACCGGGTTATCTATATTTTTCACTTGAAACGCAAGTATCTTGCAATCATTGCGGTCAAAAATTCTGAAATTTTTCCACACAACCTCATACTATTTAGTTGTAAGATCCTACAATTAGAGTTGCAAAAAAAACAATTTGCAATTTCTTTTACTCTTTGCTATAGAAATGGAAGTTTTGAGTGTTTTTTCTCAAAAAAAAGCCTTGATCTTTTAGGAGTTGAGTACAATTTCTTGGACCTCAAATAAAGTGAAATTGACAAACTTTGCTAAAAGACATCCTTTAATGGACATATTTGCCGCTTTGAAGACCTCTCAATAATCAAATCTGTACTTTTATCAATGAAAAATGAAAGTTTTCGATAGTTAACCCTCAAAAGTGTCTAAAATTTCTTTTTAAATGGTCAAAGGAATTTAATTGCCCACACAAATAATGAGACCAAAAATTTAGAATGACCATATATGGTTGATTGGGGAGTTAGGGATTAACATTCTACAATGGAAGTAGAATCAAGCACCTTGGCCCCAACAATTATAAATAAAGCTAGGTATCCAAGATGCTTTGATCGGGTGTCCAAACATCTAATATTTTCGGCACAAATCTTCTTGTTTCTTATGTCTTGAATTTGAGAATGAAAATATTGAGCAACCAATAAATAATTACAGAAATTCTTGAATCAATTGGGAGATTATTCTTTTTGGAAGCAGTCATGTACAATACAATGAGTTTAGATAAAGATACTGGATTGGTGGGAAGAATAGTGGAAAATGTGATTAAAGTATCAAATGTTAGTACAGATCACTTCATTCTTGAAGGACCAATGCCTTTTTTTCTCCAAAAAACACTCAAAACTGCATTTCTATTACAAAGAGCAAAAAATTTGAAAATTATTATTTTTAGACATTTAGTTGTCGGATCCTACACTTGACTAGCAAGAGAATTTGTGGAATAAATTTCAAAATTTTTGACCTCTTAGATTGCAAGATATTTGCATTTCAAGCAAAAAAAACAAATTTAATTGTATATTGCACGACGAGAATATTTGACTTTGAACCTTCTTAACTTAAATTTTTTGCACTACAAAGTTTTGAGCTTTAAATCTTTATGGTGGTTAATTGAGTTGAGAGTTTAGGAAAACAAATGAATCCAAAAAGACTTAATTTTCATTCTTAAGAAAATTGTTAATTAGAAGTAGGTACGAGATAGAAGGAAAATCTAAATTATAAATATCTTTAAGATGGAATTAAAATGCACCAATCCCAAGGCCGAGATTGTTCTAGCAAGCAAACTAAACAATGTTAAACATTCTCTTTTGAAAAATTGTGAAAACTGCATTCAAAAATGATTTCTACAAGTTGTTTTTATCAAAAAATTTCTTAAATTGCTTGAAAAACAATATTTATGGTCCATAATCTTTACATAACTTATTCAAATGAAATAAATAAAAGCTTTCCATTCGAACAAAAATATAATTAGTGAGGAAAGAAAAAACTTAAGAAAATTCAAAGTTCAAATTTATTTTTGCTGCCCAGTCTCCATTGTTTTGAGCTTATTTCGTCAAACTTTTGTTTTTAGGCACTAATTGGAAAAAATTATATTCCGACAATGCTAATCAATTTTTCTATCCTTAAATGAAGTTTCAAAAAATCATGACAAAAATTGAGACCATAGGCCCTCTAAAGGGACAATAGTCCTATAGGGATCAATGTCCATATAAGAAACCAAGAGGCATGCAATTTTTGACACCCTATCTTATATGATAGTGTATTTTGCAGCCACAAGGCAAGATTAGTGGAAAACAATTATTTTAGGAATGCCAAAAAAATGTAAATGAAAAAGAAAACTTTCCATACTCAGCAAAAATAAAATGACAAAGTTGCAATAATAAAAATGTTCAATGTTAGTTAGAAAGTTCAAAATAAAGTTGAAAGACTATCTTCCACCAAAACAACAATTCGATGTCAAAGTGGAGGAATTTCTACACTAACAATTAATTAGAATGAAGGGATGGAGAGGTCATTTTTATATCATAAAATCCATTGTCTTTCATGAACTCTTAAAGGTTATGGAATAATTTGAAGATGAGAGATTGAACTCTCATTGTAAACTTGAAAATAGGAATTGTGTTTAAAGTAGAATTTCAAACTTCATTTTGGCATAGTAAAATAAAAAATTTCAAAATACTTTGAACTAAAAAAACCTTCGTGAATCAATCTAACTTACATTTTCAAAAAAATTGTTTGTAATTTTGAGTTTCCAAAGAAAGTTTGTGGAAAAAATTTAGAGGGGATGCTTGAAAATGTCAAAAAATAACCCTTTTGATCCCTCTTTGAAATTGTCCATAACTTTTAGTTAGAGTCTTGAAAGCTCAAATAGTTTTTTAAGAGATGAAAATTAAACTTGATTTTCCATAAGAACTTACTCACTCAAATCTAAATAATTGGTCACCAAAAAAATATGAGGTTAAAGGGCATAACATGCATAACAATTAACTTGAGGCTTCTCAAAATCTATTTCTACAATTTTCTTACATGAATTTTGAGTGTGATTTTTTCTCCAAGATTTAGTGTATTTGAGGCTCACTTCCAAGAGCCCTCAACACTACTATTAAAATTCAAAATTTACAAATGATACACTTGTGCAAAATCTTGAATAGAAAAATCATAATCATCCGTTTTCAAAATCAAATTTTGGATGCTAAAAATAGACTTGAAAAATAATTTTTTAAATAAAAACTACGAAAATAGGAACTTGGTTACTTAGGATATATTTAAATTCAAAGTTTTATTGACACCCTAATTTGGTGGCTTTTGGTCATTTAAGGGTTAATTCCTAAAGTTCTTTGATGTTTAGAAGCCAAAACAAGCTTCAAAATATTCTCTGGCAAAACAAAACCAAAATCTTCATCAGTTTTGTATTCTGCTACAAATTAAACTATACAATTTTTATGGTCAACTTGTTCAAGTAAATCCTTCCAAACTTTAGAAATGCAAATCACTCCCGATTGCATGCTTCTAATGCCTAAAATTCATACACTAGGTTTTTCTATCCTTTTTCTAATGCGAAAACTTTTGGCTTTTCAAAGTTTTTAGAAATATACATTTGTGACCCATCTCTTATGCATTTTAATCTACATGTTGAAAATTGGGTTGAAAACACATGTATATATTTTATTTTATTTTTGAATCTCTTATTTTTCTTGAAATGGATCATTCAATGGAAGGTGCATAAACCTAAATCACAATCAATTTTGGATTGGACAATCCCAATGGGGAAAAGGATCTCGTAAACAACTTATATCCAATTCTTCTAACTGAGTTCAAAGAAGGACTTATTAAATGAAACCATATGTTGTTGTTTCACTGTCCATAAAATAAAAGTAGTCATAACTTTCATTGCATTAGTTGGAATAGGATAAAATAAATTTTTATTATAGGTGTCACTCAATACAATCAAATGAGAAATCTGAATTTTGTAAATGTGAATAATTTTTTATACTTTCTTTGACATTGGAATCACACAAGTCCTTATAACTTTGACAATTTTTATCAAAATGACATGAAACCAAACTTCACATGAAGACTTAAATGATTAAAAGCTATACTGCAATTTCAAACAAAATTCAAAAATTGGAAGTTAAAAGAGCTTGCCACAGTTTTCAAAATGCCCAACATGGGCTTCTTAGAACTTCAAGGGTTAAAATATCATTAACCCTTGAAAACACCAATGTCTATATCTTTGATGTTGAATAGAGTGCCACAAGACATTGTTTGTTTCTAAATACAATTTAATCATCCATTAAAATTCATTGAGCATTTGGTAACCAATTTTTTTTATCATTAGAGGAGATTTGAAGGCAAGAGAGGGTTGTTTTGAAGTTGTTCTTCTTGCCGTGCAAGAACTGCAAACAAGCCATTGTTGCCAGAATTTTTGAATAAAACAAAAAATTCAAAATTTTCAAAAAATATTAAAAAACTACTATTTTTGAATATTTTGAATAATCAATTTTATAAATTGATCATTAGATGTTTTTTGAAGGATATGAAAGGCTGCAAATTCTTGGATTAAAAGAACTTTGTTGCATCTGTAGGTTGACATGGTCATGAGACTTTCATGTCACATAATAATTTCCTAATTAATTTTAATTGTTTTTAATATGAATTTTTTGACAGTAGACAACTTGTTCACAACAAGGGGAACAATGTTGAAACGGTCTCTAGAGCCCTCAAAAAACATGTAATGTTAATATTATATAAAGTGACACTTTCTCAATCACATTAGACTGTTGATGTAGCCCAGTTTCTAATTTTCTAATGCCCTCAAATCCCTTCTATTGGACCAATTTCATAATAAAAACTACACATTCAATGCTTGATTATGACAAACAATTTTTAGAGTGGTTGCTAAATTTATTATTTCGGATTAAAATTTCTTGTGTGAATAAAAAATAAAATTTAAACTTGTATGTTACTTCATTTGACAAATTTTGAATATAAAATATTCAAAAGACAAAAAAGGACTATAGTATCAAGTACAAGAGGTTCATTTTCTATAGCACAAGCTTACTATTGAAGGTAGTTCTATGCAAATTTCTTGACATTCACTACAAGATACCCATTCAAATAACTACACCTCAAGGCATAGACACTTAAAGGCTTGTTGATTTATTTGTGATTCATTCAAAAGTTTCATTTCATTGCATAATTCAACAACTTTGGATGTTTGTCTTGATCAACTCCAATATAACGAATGTCATATTTCTGTGAGTTGATGAAACTAGGAGGTCAAATCTATAAAAGAAAACCTATAGTTTGCAATAATTTCAAATGCAAATTATAATTTCTTGGGTGCTTGCACTTTCATTTTTAACGCTACAAAGATGTTAAAGCCAAAAGGTGGACAATGAATGAAATTCAAGATTATTGCATAAATGAAAACTGCACCAATTGGTCCAAAAATCCGACCATTTTGGCAACGTTCCTAGGTCATATATCTAGTCCTTTAAGAATTAAGATGCAAGACTACGTTCACATGCCAAAAACATAGGTCACAAAAATTGGGGTATCTTGAGACCTTTGATTTTTTTTGGCATGTGCATTTTGTACCCAAAACGTTTCATGTGGTGTTTTAAAGAAGCAAGTGAGACATCAAATTTAATTGCATGTCATTTCCCACTTTGTCAAAACTTAAAGAATCATACATGTACACTGCAATACTTTATGGTTTGTATAAACTTTCTTCAACAATTCCTTAGAATTGAGCTACCACGATTTAAATAGTGTGTACCAAAAATTAAACAACACTCCATCAAGCCAATGAATTCTATGCTCTTCCTCTTGATCATACACTTTCACTAACCCAACTTGGGTCGTATACTTCAAAAAAGATTCTAGATGGTCCAAATTAGACAATCCAAAATCCAACCGCTTTGAATGTTGTAGTTGCAAATATTTAAAATAGCTATTCAATTCTCAAGTTCGTATTTCCAACTCTCTTTTATGCAAAAGGCAAAACACCCAAAATAGTGACCAAGCAATTAGGATGGTAGATGAATCAACCACTTAGATAACATGGAATGAGATTATTTTCACAAACTGTGAATGTAAACATTTGTAAACTAACTACGCTACCATCCATGAGTCCTGAGTACAATTCTGCCCACTTTCTTCTAACCTACTTGACATTTCTAGAATCCAAGGATGCTTCAAAACCTCCGATGCACTCAAACGCTCATTGACATTATACGTCAACATTTTTTGAATGAGATCTTTTGCACCGTTCGAGATGCCTGGCCATGGCTCTTTAGCAAATAAGTCATGACTCTTCATGATCTCTTCATATACATCTCCAAGTGTGCGACCATTGAAAGGAGTGAATCCCGCTAACAAAGCATATAGTATCACCCCGAGGCTCCAAATGTCCACTTTGGGTCCATGGGCACGTTCCATGACTTCAGGAGCTATATATGATGTAGTCCCAACGGCATCAGTCAACACCTCATCATGCTTACAAAATTGGGCCAACCCAAAATCAATCACTATGAGTGCCGAATCTTCGTCTTTGGTTTTGAATAATAGGTTTTCAAGCTTCAAGTCCCTGTGGACAATGCCAACACTATGGCAAGCCTTCAAAGCACTGGCAATTTCCTTGATCATTTGAGCAGCTCTTGGCTCGTCAAAAGTACCATATTCAACCATATGAGCATAGACTGTTTCTCCTTCACATAGCTCCATCACTATGTATACATGATCATCATCTTCCAAAACCTCTTTGATGGACACTATATTGGGATGCTGCTTAAGATCGATCACCTTTAGGATGTCCACTTCGCGTTGTATCACTTCACATTCTTCTTGCGAGATAGGATTGCCTCGAGGATTGCGCTTGAGTAGGCATTTGCATGCATAGTGTTTGCCGGTTGCAATTTCAGTGCACAGAAATATCACGCTAGAATCGCTCTCCTCCAATTCCATGCCTCTAGTATACAGGTCCATACTTTGATTGTCTTCCTTTTGAAGGGCAACAATTGATAATGCCATTGAAGCAAGCCACAAGAATATTAGATGCAAAGCTTTGGTATTTATTGAGCTACCTATGTCCTACTTTGATCTATTTCCATCCATCTTTTATTTTGACCTAGTTTTCTCATAGCTTTTACTTTGATCAAATTTTCTTTTAGCTTTTATTTTGCTCACTTTTTACATTGATCTATTTTTTAGATAGCTATTACTTTATTTTATCTTCAACCTTTTATTTCTTAAGTTTTATTTGTCAATAGTTCATTAGATCTTTGATATAGATTGTATTTAGCTTTTACTTTACTTTAAATAAAATCAAACTTTATTTCGTCAATGACATTTATAGCATGGAGGGTTACCTGAATTGAATTATGAAACTCCAAAGAACGCTAATGTCTCCAAAACTAGTGGTGAATAGATGTCGAACCAAGTTACCTACTTCTCGCAGACGTGCTTCAAGTGTCAAATCTCATCTGCCTTGAGGGATTTCTAGAAAAGTGCCTCCAACTGAACTGCTTCGACAAAATTTTGTGACTTTGGTAGACTAGGATGCTCTAGGGTTTGGGATGCATTCCACTTGGTTTGCTAATGCAAAACTTGTTGCTTTTTCATTCCCTGAAATGACAACAAAACATGGGATGACTGAAAGAAGTCACAAACGAAAAATTGTGGGGCTAACTTGAGTACTAATATTAGTTAAATTTTAGTGAGAAGCAACACAAGCCCAAATCTCTTCAATGAAAAATGATGGGATTTGCTCTAGTGGTTGTGGTACCATTGCAATATCAAGACTAAATTATGGACCTATAATGTTTCCAATGCTCATCATCATGAGCTAGTTGTTGCTATTCTATCGAATCAGAAAGAGTGTCTGATTTTCTTCAGTTTTATAAAATTAGAATCCTGATTCTAATCGCTTGGAATTTGTTTCCTAATACTCAGTATATGTCGCAGAAATACAATTAGGGTCTGCTCCATAACAACAAGACTAGTGCTACTGCAAGCTTAGGGAAAACACTATGCATAGTTTCGAAGCTAGATTGAAGTACAACTGCCTTGCTACAATGCTAATCTCAAAAAATAAATATTTGAAAAAAAATATGTGCGTGAAAGACTTGCCTTTAGAGAGTAACAAGTGTTGGCTAGCTTATGTATGGAAGTGTGCTCTCGATATGTTTCTAGGGGGAAAAAATAATTAGCTTTTTGCTTTAACTACGACCTTGTGGTGATGCTAAACTTGGCTAAAACTTGGTGTTGCTTGGAGATCAACAAATAATAGAACATAGTTATGCAATTGTAGCCTCATGAATGTTCCCCTGGAGAAAAGAAATCTACAACCAAACAAAGGAAAACAAGGCCAATGGTCAAATGAAGATGTTACAAACCTCCCACGGCTTGTAACTTCAAATCACAATGACCTCAAAATACAAACACAAATATACGTATTAAAAAGAATGTTTCAAAGAGAGCTCAAACCACCCGACCTTAGAGAGAGATCAATCTCCAAAGAGAGAGAGTCTCCTCACCCTCGAGCTCCGTCTTATATAATAGAGACTATCAATAAAGACTATTAGTCTTTAAAATAGAYTAGGACTACTTTTCTATCTTTATCTTTCTATTCTTGGTTCTATTTAGAACCATCCATGAAAGTAAAAGTCCTAGTTACRCTTCTCCTATTATATCTTATCCAATCATCTCTTATCTAAATCTTGATCTTCTACTTGGAGTTATCTAACTCCAAGTTCCAACACACTTGTGTTTATCATGTGCACTAGTCATCAAGGTGCAGTTGTCTAACTCCAATGCACAAATCCGCCATTTGGAGATACCTATCTCCAAGCAATCTCTGCTTATCCACTAGTGCACATTTCATCATGAATTGGTTCATCCATCAATGCATTTATCCATCAAAAGTCATGACCAAAAGTCATGACTCAATCATCATCTTTTTCATCTGTCAATGCATTTATCCATCCAAGATTGTTCTAAGGGTCGTGACAGAAGATCTTGCACTTGCTAGGAGCTTTTACAAGATTACTTAAAAGCCTCGGTAGTTAGATTCAATGGAAACCAAGCCTCGATAGTTAGATTCAAAAAAATCAAGCCTCGATAGTTAGATTCAAAGGAAACCAAGCCTCGACAGTTACATTCAAAGGAAATCAAGCCTCTATAGATATATTCAAAAGAAACTAAGCCTTAGTAATTAGATGCATGTAAACCAAACCTCAATAGTTAGACAATACCTAAAACTATAGCATCTAATGCAATAAAAATCAAATTACATTGCATTGTTTATGAAAAATGATTATTAAGATTTTAAAGTTTGTAGAGTTAAAACAAAGACAAAAAGCATACAAAATCATGTTTTGTGTCCGTTTTACCTAAAATATGTTTAGATACATAATATCAATATTGCAGTATGCAAATACAATCTTAGTAGGCCTTCATACAACAAATTCCTACATAGAAAGATTGCATTAATGGTTTGTGTCTCTTGTCCAACATCGTGAGCATGCTTGTCTTGTTATACTAATATAAAGTGATTTCTACTATTATTATGAATCAAAATTCACTTTTTGAAAGACTTTTTCGTTTGTTTTTATACTTGTAAAAGGTGATTTCTATTATTAGTATGAATTGAAACTTATTTTTTATAATGACTTTGTCATTTTACTATTACTTTACAAAGCGCCTCCTCCAAAAAATTGACGTTTCTCCCATGCAATACAATTGATAATGCTTGTGTGCAGCAACACGAAGCCTCCTGGCTATGGTGAATAAATATTGTTTTTTTAATGACCAATTTCTTAATGAATACTCCAATTTTGTGCTTGATTATTGACAAGTATTTCATAGAATGGTTGTCAAGGTTTTCAATTTTTTTTCAAAATTAATAAGTTTATATGAAATTTAAATGTGACATTTATCTCCTGGGTAGTTGCAAGAAACACCTGTCATTTTTGGGTCAAGATGGCCTTAGTACTGGAGTACTATGACTTTTGGAATAAAATTTTCAAAAATGAAATAAAATATGGATAATTTGTAAAGCATTCAAAAAATCACATGTGTGAAAAATTCAGACCTAGGAAAATTTATTTCTAAAAGTTATGCACACTCAAAGAGTGATGGAAAATGCCAAGAAAATGGTCTCTTTGATGTTTTATGAAATTTCAGTAAAATAAAGGACTTCAAAGATTTTTTTGGTGCAGGGATTCCATAACTGCCCGCAAACTAAAAAGCCTCATAACTTTCATTTCAACTATTGAAATGCAATGATTCAAACCTTTTTGAGTACATATAAATCTGAAGAAAAAATTTCAAATTTTTATTTTAAAAAGAAGTGATTTTTTCAAATCTGCTTGGACTGCCCGAGTTGAGAAACAAACAACATATTATGCAATAACTTTTGACTCATATTCTAGAATGTCATGAAATTTGTGCATATGAAAGATATTCCTTGTCCCCACATTCTATTAAAATTTCAGCCCAAAATATGCAAATCTCTAGTCACACGTACCTGCCCAAAAACTCTATGTTGCCAAAAAACGCATATCGGTCCTTTAGGGGTTAAGACATCTGAGAAAAAGTTCCACATGGTTTAGTTTGCTTGCTAGGATACTCTCACCAATGGGATTGGTGCATTTTAATTCCACCTTAGAGATATTAATAATTTAGATTTTCTTTCCATCTTGTACCTTATTAATATTTTTTTATAAATAAAAGTAAATTTTTTTTTGAATTTTTCTTTCCCTAGATTCTCAATTCAATTCTCCTCCATAAAAATTTAAGCTCAAAACTCTACAATGCATAAAATCAAAGTTAAGAAGGTTCAAAGTCAAATAATCTAGTGTTGCAATGTGCTGCAAAATGTTAAAAAAAAAAATTTAAACGCAAATATCTTGCAATCTCCAACGTCAAAAAATTTGAATTTTTTTCCACACATTTTCATACTATTTAGGTGTAAGATCCAACAGTTAAATGTGCAAGAAAAACAATTTCCAATTATTTTTACTCTTTGCCATAGAAATGATAGTTTTGAATTCATTTTTACAAGAAAAAAGCCTTGGTCCTTTAGGGGTCAAGGCATGGACAAGTTAAAGTTTGTTGATTTGAAGGTTATTCATCCAAGGTTTTTTTTTTCATAACACTATGCAAAATATCCATGTTTTTGCGAGTTAGTGAGACGAGAAGGTCAAACTTGTAGGAGAAAGTGACATTGACAAGTTAACATCCCAAAGACAAGATAAAAAGGGAGATTGGCATTGGGATTGAAAAAGAGGAACATTGAAAGAGAGTCCCATTGAGTGATAAAAAAACACTGGGAAATAAGGTTGTGATGATCTTTCCTTTGCTTAATCCCTCAACGCCCCAGTGAAAACAGGCAAGTCCTTGCGTCACGAGAGGTAGCGCAACATATCACCAATTTACGTGCAGCTCTGATGGTTGTAAAAAATTTCACCGTTCAAGATTGCAGTCAACTTACTGCTGTACCGATTTTGCTGAAAATCAAGTGATTTCACTGTCCCGATGTCAATTGTATAATGATCTACTGAGGCTAACCGGCAAAAAAAAAAAAACGATTTCAGTGATTTGTGCACTTTCGAATGCCCTCATGAGTGATGTTGTGCGATTGAAAGTGCAAAAATTTGTGAGGTGATGCATGAACATGTCTAAGTTATCGTTCTAAAATTATAGAGTCATTGGAAATACAACGCGGCAATGGCATGATTCGGAGTGGGTATTTATCCACAGTCTCCGAGGCAACGATGACCGGTTGAGGGCATCGCAAACGGATAAGGACCGTCGGACAGATTTGACTGCAAATACAAGGATAGTTGCTGTGAACACTGAAAATGAGAAAAAAATGCGGCCAATGCATGTAAATTCAAACTGAAATTATTGGTAGTCCAAAAGCAAGACAAACAATTGCTTCTTCTACCAGCAGATCCTACTTGCCTAAAGTACGTTGCCTGATGCGGCAACAGTGTTCTACCAGCTGGTATTGACAACAACTACTTAGTGCTGTGTATGTATATCCTAGTTGGCTCCAAAGCTAAACTGAAAGGTGAATTGCTCCAAAAACACCCGAGCTACTGAAAATTGAAAGTGAACTATACCTTCTTATTGACAACCAACCCCATGCATGTAGCTCGTGCAGTTCAGTCATTCAAACTYTCCAGTGTCGTAACTTGCTCCCCCTAAACTTGAATCGCTGGATGATTTTGACCACCGCGGCTCAGTGTTCGCAAAACGTCTATGGAGCTGCAAGTTTGCGCAAGCCTGTCGCAAGCATGAGTGCTCAAACATGACGATCACAGTGGCGTACAACACTTCAGGCTCCCACATTTGATTCCTCGGAAGAAGCAAGTGCAACGGTTGCTTGACCGGTTGTAGCCAGTCACAATCTGGACTTCCTGTCCAACTGCCATGTCCCAGGAAACACTGGGCGGCAAATTTGGCTGTCTCGCAAATTTTGAATTACACATACCTTGTCAGTAACCACGCTGTCCGATTTTGCAGGGAGAGGCTCAGAACTTTGTCTCAGAAAGTTTTGTGATTCGGCAACATCTGCCACCGCTACTGTTCATTTTTGAAAAGTGAAAGGCGATATTTTCGCTCCCAGGGCGTTGAGGGATTAACCCTTGAAGGACAGACCAATGGCCGTGGAAATCATGCATTTCTGATACCCTGTGACATCATCTACTTGAAAAAACCAAATATACTCATTGGAAGTCAAAGTACTAGAAAAGATCTTCCCTTTCCACTCCTAATACTGAGGATGAAAAGTAACAATTTTGTTCTACATGGTTTGATGCTCTATCATCCAAAAGACACAAAACGTCCATCGTTGTGTTCAAGGGTTAAATTATCTTTACTTGTATAGATGCAAATGACACTTTCCTTCACATAGGACAAATTAACTAGTGTCTTTCTCTCTTGTTTTCTAAATCCAACGAGTAAGGTCAACTTTTACGGATTCTCTTTCAATCCCGTCCTCAATCCACACCAATGTTACATTTCAGCCCGAATCTTTTTGGAAAATTGAAGTGAGGTTGCAATTGGGAGAGGCTCTACGGAAGCAATGCGTATGCTTAACCCTTAGGGCCTATGGCGCCTTTTTTTTTGCATCATTTGCACTCAAGTCATAGTAGGTCTACAATGCACAAATTCAAGTAAATTAGACTTTGTGAGCATGGAAAATTTTATACTTATTCTGTTAGTCATTTCACATGAATCTAAGGATAAATGAAAACTTTTTGGTGAGATTCAAATTGCCTCCTGGCTCACTTAGTTTTCCATCTTGTGGGTTCTGTATTCACTTAAAATCATTGTATAAAGGCCCGTTAGATGCATAATTTCCATGCCCTCTTATTTGATTGAAACCTTGCATTAAGGTGGACCATACGCTCTGAGTTATTTTCAAATTTTGAATTAAAACGACCAAAACGAGCACTCTTGACGCGAGAGGATTAAGTTAAGTACAAAGTAATACACTAAACCTTGGTTTCTAAGAATATTGAGCAGTCAATGTTTCAACTTTTGAAATTCCTAAAGTTTCCATTGTCTGTATTAGGCAACCCATTGCCTGCTCATCTCTTCTCATGACTCGATCACAACCTTCGCTCTCTTGCAGGTTGGAGTTCTGACATGATGGTCTTTTTAAGTTAGAGTTCTCTGCAAGGATCTCAGAGGCCTAGAAAATTTGTAGTCCCAAAAAATTTGTGTTGTGTACATGCATCTTGTAAAATGTACCCTTCAAGAAGACATTAGATGTTTTTTGAATCGTCTAGAAGACTGCGAGTTCCCGGGCTGTGGGAACACATTGGAAACTCTGGAACTCTGCCACGTATGCAGTTTGACGTGGCACAGAGACTGCCATGTCAGATAATATTAATTAATTAATTAATTAATTAATTAATTTTTTTTTAAATTGAATTTTTTAAAAAAAAAAAAATCAGTTTTTGGCAGGGTTGTTCGCCCTGACAACTCGACAACTCGACGAACACGACACGTTTGACGTCAAGTAGACCTCTTCGTTCGTCTAATAGGGTCATTGTCGAGTTGACCGCCCCGTGAAAATTTGGACCCTGCCCGTTCGCCACGTGGTTGCCAAGTAGCAATCACGTGGCAAAAACTAGGGCGCATTCGGATAAAGGCGACCTCGGGTCTAGGCGACCGCGGGTGTGGGCGACCGCGGGTGAAGGGCGACTTCACTAGGCGACTTCGGGTAAGGGTGAAGGCGAGTTAGAGCTAAGTTTGCACTTTCTATTTGTGCACGCAAAAGCTCCAAGTCCTCTTCCGAATCGCCCCCACTATCAGTTTCGTCATACAGACCCGCGTCTCGGTAGAATTGATCCACATCATCCGGTAAAGGCGCTTTCAAATGATCTTCGTCCGAGTTTGGCAATGAGATGGGATTTGCTGTTGTCTGTCCGTCTTGCATGTCCACATCTTCGTTGTCGCTATCGAAATCGTAGCCATCGTACTCATGAGTGTGTTCATCAGAGCTTGAATTCGATGACCATTTTACCTGAGCATCGGGAATTAAAGACTTCTTCCGCTTTGGTTTTGATAGCATCTTCATCAAATCGACGGGTACATCCGGCGTAGGAATTTTAGGTCTGGCCGGAGGCGATGCGTGATGGGTCTCTGGGAGTGTGCTCCAATCCACCTCCTTCTTCAATACCATCTCCGCATACACCATTCTCACAAGAAACAAGCAGAAGTTGTCGTTGCGGTAAGTTGCTTCCTCCAAATACAACGCATGCCACACCTCGCAACATCTACGCTGGAACGCACTGTCCAGGCAATACGCGAGATTCACCTTGTTCTGCTTCACGTGCTCCTTGTGGCGACACCACGGAAATACCTTGTCGATGTGGCACCAATCCACATATTTGCAAGCCGTTTTATAATTCCAAGGCTCTGGTTCGATTTTCCAACCCTTAAAAGCCTTGATCTTTAGATGCATCAAAATGCGGGCTCGCTTCTTGTGGACTTTACCGGTCCGTTTTCGACCCTTGTCGCGATTCACTTTCCGCTCCCGTGGTGCCACTGGTGCGGAGTTTGTAGCCGCCGGTGCGTTGAGCTCATTGTCCATCGTGCCCGCTTCGTGACTCTACCACTATTGTGAATAGTATGTCTATAATAAGAAACTTAAAAAAAAATAAAAACGTCCAAATATGCGCTCAGGCTTCTATGAAATCATAAACAAAAGCTCGGCGCATTTACATTTACAATGTGTTCTACGAAATGTTCTCCACTATCACGGTGCATCAAAATTGGAAATGCCGGAAAAGGATAAAATACCTCCTCAAATATGGCARACTTTGTCTCTAGTGCATGCAGCCAGACACAACAAGGTGGATGGCAATCAATGCGCGGAGACAAAATATGGAGACTGCGGATTTGAGGAGACTGCT
>VACF01001479.1:0-16699 GCA_006891605.1 Pleurozium schreberi | reverse complement strand
CTTCCAGTTTTAGGATTCTCTACTTTGAGACCAACCAAATTTTTTTCCACAAAGGCAATGACTAACAATGAGCTAAGGTAAAACACCCCCATTGCGGTCAGATGACCCATAGTGAACACCTAATGACCCCATGAGAGTTTTTCTTACCATGATCAATGTCCAACTTGACCCCCATAGAGTGATTAATGACCTCACTAGGAGTACCCTACTTTTGAATGTGAATAATTGTAGGAAGTGACTTTTCAAGACCTTCCACATTAGAAATTATTGTGACCACTTTAGGTGATTAAGATGAGCATATTGGATACAAGTTTTGTTGGTTATGAAGTAGCCTATTGACTCTTTTGGGCAAATCGCTTCAAAAAGTCATAACTAATTCATACTCTGTGTGAAAAATATAATTTCAATTGCTCTCATTATTTCTCATATTTGTCTTTACATAGAGAAAAATTTGAAAAATTTGAGCCTAGGCATGAAGGCAGACTCCAAATTCTGACCACGATGGGTTGTTTCAAGGTAGGAGGTCCATAAAGCGCCCTGAAGCTTAATTTTGGCAAGGTGAAATTGCTTGAAATAATTTTCAATAAACTTTCCTTGAAAGACAACTAAAATTGGCATCCAACCCAAGTAGTTTCATATTTTTTGGAGCTTTGTGGAATTAGTTATGAATTTTTGAAGTTGCAGAAAAGTGCATTTCAATGGGCTCTCAAACCGACCACCTCCTCTAATGCATGTACATTGGAGAGTGCAAAATGTACCTCCAGAGCTTGATTGGTTTTAGAACGTGCTCCATTTTAGGACCTCCTACCTTATCTTATAACTCGTGACATTACAAAAAATCTTAGGCTTGCACAAGGCCGTCAAAACTAGTTTTTTGGCACGCCTGATCTGCAATTACGGAAAAAAAATCAATTAATTTTTAATTTAATTTTAAAAATAAAGTTTTTTAAAAAAGGGGGTAAGATGATGTGTCGCTTATGTGGCACAAGTAGTGCCACACACCAGATTTCCTTTTCCTTTTTTTTTCTTCTAATTGCACCGCAAGGGGACCAGATTCGTGGCCTTTTGGAGGGCTGGAATTTTTTCTAATGGTTCTTCCAGATCTGATTCTTTGCTGCACCCATGTGAGAAATGCAGAGCATTAAATCGTGCCAACGAAACTATTACCCGCAGGGTAATGTTTGAGGATAAAAGGGTAAAAGTAAATAAAAGCCCCCTAGATTGAGCCGTCACTAGGGTATGTTCTCAGAATTCCCCCCCCTAGCTAATTTGGGGTCTCTGATTGCAAATATGAATTCAGAAATTGCAAAAAAACAATTTGCAAAAAATAAAACATTCCTGCGTTTTCCCCAGCGGTAAATCTAGCCTGCGGGGCCCAGTTCGTTGGCAGGATTTAACACTCTGCATGAGAAATTTAGTGGCTAAACTGGACAAACCMCATGTATGTTATCACATTGACATTGATCATGTGCGCTTTGTATGTGTGTGTCCTCTCAGCATCTAAAACAGTACATAACCCTAATTTTTATCATTATGTTGATAGATAATTCATAGTACTAAGGTTGAAATGGAGGTGGTATTTCAACCAAGAAAAATACTGTCAACAAGGTGGCCACTGGTGGAGACTGGAGACCGTTCACCTTGCTCAATTTAATGAGCAGACAGTCTAGTACTACAGTATCAGTCCAGAGTCCTGATAAATTTTATTACAAGAAACAAAAAGAAAAGCGTTAAAATTAATGTTGTCCTTTCTTGGGAATTGGGAGTTTGACGGTCATGAACAAGGTCATGAAATTAGCAGTCCTAAAAAGCATCATTGAAAGTAATATGATGCACAGGAAGCATACTGTAGCATGAGAGCCCATCACTCAAAGAAATAAATAATGCGATAAATATTAGTGCTCTTCAATTGCCCACCTATACATTACATTCAAGCACTCTATATTTTCCAAGTCTGAAATTCATAACTTATATATGTAATCATAGCTTCAAACACTCTATATTCTCCAAGTGTGAACTACAAGCTTATAAGCTTGTAACTAAAGGTGGAAGCACCCAAAACCGTCGATATAAACAATTCAACATAGTTGGAGGCACATTTTCTTAGAAATAGTATTTTTGTAGTATTAGCAAGTGAAAATCAAGAATATTCAAGAAAATAAAATAAAAATAGATTTTCATATGTCATATGTAATTTTTATGATTTTTCAAAGTGCAGGCTCTCTAGACCATTGAAATTGTCCCACAAGTGAACCTAAATTTGAAAACAAGAGAAATTAATAGATATCAAATCAAAGTTATGTATGTGTTCTTAAAATGTGTCAACGAATCAAATTTAAGCATTTGGAGTACACATTAATCCAAGTCTAGGGACACAATTAGGTGAGTTTAGGGTCCAAGAATGGCAACATGTGCGTTAATGGGTGTTTCCACCTTATGTAATTATAGCTTAAGAAAACAAAACCTCCACTTTGGGCTCTTCATTTTGTTGTGTCCTTTCATTGATTTTGCTCTCTTAAATCATGATTTACTACAAGGTTTGTAATATTTGCTTCATACACAATTGGGTTGTATGACAATTTAAAATTCATCTTACTATCTTTAGTTCAAGCACTTGAGAGGATTAGGATTAAAAAAATTCTATAATTCATTCCACAAAAAAATGTAACTTTAATGATGACCATGATGGAATAAAATTGACCAAGGTAAGTGTATCAATTGTCATCCACACCCAAACTTTAGAAGTTTACTAATTCCAACTTAAGCTTGGAATGATGTCCGCGGTTTCCACATTTTTAACGTGTAAGTCATGAATAATCTTGGATTAATTCTTCTACTTTTAAGGGTTGTCGTGGCCGCTAAGTCGGGCGCGAATAGCTCTAAGAAAGTCGCTGCACAGGTCTCGTCCACATAATTGCTTCTGGACTCCTTGCTGACGGTTAAGGTAGCTCTCGTATCTCGCTGCATGAGCGCCTTGAGGTCCTTAGATCCTCTTACCTTAATGCGCGCACACTGTCCGCGAATCCTCCATTTCTCCCATCAGAATCCTTAGTCATATGTAGCAATTGGGGTGAAGATTACCGGAAAATGGAGTACTCGTAACCCGTTTTATTCGGTTTTCCGATGTCTAATTCGATTTCTCTAATCGCATCTTYAATCGCTTCTTAATATCTGTATTTGCACCTACAGCCCAAGAACAAAGTCTTTTGMAACAAGCATRGAGAAAACTACAGATTAAGGCTATCGGGATTGCAATTTAGCAATGTTATTAAATGGAAGATTCCGTTTAGGGTACCTTGCTTGTAGCTACTTGTTTGATCTCACAGAATGCATGAAATGGTCAAATCTGGGAATTTAGAAGGAATAAAGAAATTGCAAATCCAGTGGTTTATTACTCCCTTTCTTGCTGTGCTTTACCTGTCTATGCTTTCCTGTGTGCTTTTCTATCACTGGAGAATAGGTTGTACAAGATCTTTGCTGTGATTTTCCTGTGGATTCTGTCACTCTCATTCAAAGGCGCAGTCTTCGAAGGTTCATCCTCAGTTGACCAGGGATCTCCGCGTTCTAATATGCATAGAGAGGATATAGGTTGGCTTTTTAATTAGGCCGTTCAAATGTTTTCCAGCTTTCATGTGCAAAGCTGCAGAATTTGTTCAGRAGCCACATGCGAAATGTATATTACTCAATGAGAACATAGTTTTTGTACTCTTCGTGTCTAGCATTCTTGTTTTAGGAGACGAATTTCTCGTAATCATCGTTGAATAGTTTACCTGGGATAGTTTCAACGTGTGGATTGCCAAGGGAGGGGCTGTGGAGTTACAGTAGCCATGCATTTATAATTCCCAGGATTGAAGTTGGAATGAACATCACAAAGTAATTTCATTTGAGTTTGCCAATGCATGTATGCACTAAAGACTACGTGGTATTTGTTGGTGGAATGCATAGCATTTTCAGAAGGAATTGTTMGGGTCAATCGTTGTTGTTCATTCTTCCGACATATATTTACGCGCAGAAACCTGACCTGAGATTCCTTTGGCCCCAGGGACCCTTCAAGATTGTGCACTGAAGCAATTTCTAGCGTCTTGACAGATGCAACTACCARAAACCATTCTAATTCTAGGTAGTGGCTCTCTATTTACCTATGAAGAATACGAATCTTATGGTGGAAGAGCTGAATRTTTATTCACGAGACCTTGACAACATAGCATTGACCATTTTATATCCCACGGAAATAGCTCCAAGAAGGTTGTAACGTCGAAGTCCAAGTCGGTTGCAGTACTGTTTTTCGCAATGCGAATCCGTTGTGAGAAACGCACAATGAAGTCTGTAGACACCAAGTTCCCATGGGTTCCCGTAGACGAACTCTCTGATTCTGTGAATATCGGAGACGAAGATCTGCGTCGATTCCTCTCCGTGGATGACGAATCATGTAACTTTGATGTGGACATGGCGCATCCTGAGATGAACGCTCCAGAAATCGAAGTGTTCATCACAACGCAACAGGCACCGCTACCTTCCTTGCAGGGCGTTCCGAACAGAAACACGGACTCGAAGGCGACGTCAGGGTTCGTGTCCCGAGAGGACAGGCCCGGTCGCAAGGGCAAGAAGGACGGTTGGCGAAAACAAGCAGCAGTTTTGAAGGCCAAATGTGAAGTGCTGAGAATGGAGAAAGAGGTATCTAAACAGCGGTGGGAAGATGGTTGTGCAGATATGGCCGAGGCCGCCCAAATGGCACACTCTCTCCGAATCGCTGTTGAGTCCATTCTTGAGCCTGTAAGCTGAACTCATAATCCTTCCTGTCTTGTGCAAAGCTTGTTTTGAACCGAATCAATAACGGAAATGGTGTTGTCGACGGATATCTACTGTTGTAGAAGGATATAATTGTGCCTGGAGGGAGCAAAGTACTTATTAGAATTAGTATTATTTTGAATCCGTATGAAAGTTAAAACTGTAGCAAGGGACACTAGATCTTTGCTGATGTATCAAGAGAATTCTTGATTTGGCGTGCTCTGATACACTTATTTAATGATCGAGATTTGTATCCGATTCACTTACCTATTTCACCCCAGGCTACCCCCCTAAAAGATTCTAATGCACGTCAGAATTCCATCTGAGTGTTGATAATACTGTGGTCTTCTATAAAATTAGCCGAACTACGAGTAAATAAGTAGGTGGATTCTCATGTTGAGGAATTCTTCAACTCGCAGGAAAGAAGACGAGGAATGTTTTCAGAACCTTGTACCCCTCGTAGGGCAGATCGTAAGGAAGCATCTAGTCAAGGTCTAGACGAAAGACTCCGGAGATTAAAAGCTAGCTCGGCGATGCGCAGTAAAGGAGTGGACATACAGACAAACCTTGAAAATCAAGCGGAAGCATTGCATAAAAGAATTGAGATTCTGCAGCAAAGAACTCAATTCCCGTGCTCAAACCTGAGCACTCCAGAGGAGAGTGACTCCGAGATGCAACATAGTGATCAAGTGAGCCTCACAACCTCTTCTTAATGTTTCATATTGATTAGTGTTCATACGCCTTGGTCCTCCATTCATCACACGTCAGTCTACCGTACACATTCATGCTGGATCATTAGCTTCACTCGGACGATAAACGTCATTATTCTCTCATGAATTTTCTTTTTTATAGCARTCAATCGACCAAGAAGTCATGGACGCTACCACTTACAGTCCGTTGTCTGCGAAGGCCAACGACGCAGTTTACCGGCTGCTCAAGCAGACTGTAAGTTTTCTTCAGAATCTGGTCCAAGGCACTGAAAGATAGAAAATATTTTTGGTTAATTACGTGCAGCTCATTTGGTTAATTTTATATCCTTACGTTAGGAGCACAAGTGAAAGATGCTACGACTAACCGAAATTACCACCACTACTAAAACAGGAGGACGGTTGCATTTTGGAAGAGGAGTTCGCTAAACAACTGCAAACGAAAGAAACCGTCCGTGAGATTCTTGCTCAGGTTAGTGACAATCGTTTCTTGACATGGACTGACATTGACAGGTCTCTGTATCAGAGTCTCGTAACTCGTGTACTTGTAGCGAAGCTAATAAAACGTACATGATTTACTTTGCAGATCAATGCCGAAGCTGAGCAATGGATACATGTACAGGGAGTGTTGAAAAACGTGAGCGTTGAAATGGCCACTTTGCAGCATGCATGCTGGAAATGGGAAAAGCGTGCTCTTGATGCTGAATGTCTTGGCAGTAACCGGCAACGAGAGGTAATTGAACGTTCATATTACCAAAAGAAGTACTCGCGGCTCGGAATATCTTAATTACTAATCCCGGTTACTAATAAATCGTCGTTCATGTAGAAGCAGTTCCTTTGAACTCTTTTGGTTCGTGTGTGGCTCATTCGAGTAGAACGACTTAAATTAATCAGTGCAAGAAATTTGCTTTCATTGGGGTTTTAAGATCAGCTTCTCGTATACTGGACAGTTAGAAGAATGGCGTATGAAAGCTCAAACAGCTGAACAGACGATCGAAAAGCTATCAACTGAGTTGTTGCATCTACGAGAAGTAAATGAAGGTGTCAAGCAAAGGCATGCTCTTGAACAAAGCAGATGGCTGGACATCGGCAGTGGCCATGGTGCCACTAACAATCTTGGCTACACAGTTATTGTGCAGCCAATCTCCAATGTCAGCAGTTTCGACAATTGCAGGTGTAGTGCATCGAAGGGCCAATTTGAAGGGTGCAAACGCTCTGCAGACTTGTGCAATACGAGCAAGCAAAATATGCAGGGGAATGTTATCGTGGAGCAATCTGGTTTCGGCACTGTCGTCAGAGATGTGCCAGTTCCATCCCGCCTTCCTAGTCCAAGGCGACCCACACCAAGAGAAGTCAATGAAGTTACCAAAGCAAAGCAAAATCCTCAGAACATGAGCTCCCTGCCATTACCAAGTAATGAAGTGATTAAAGCTACCACAGGCCCCAAAGCAGTGGCTCAAAGAAGTGGGAAGGAAAGGTCGCTCTCTGTGGACAGATTGAGCTCAAGGGCACCAATTCGGAAGGCCAGTCCAATTCGTAGTGCGAGTATATTCACCGAGAATCAAGAAAACCTTTGTACGAGTATGAATGGCGGTTCTTCAGCAAAGAAAGTATTCGGAACAAGAGGGCAAAGTCCTGKTAGAAGACCTGGACAGTCTCCAGCTCCTGGCTGTAGAGGTCCATCACCTGCAGGGGCCAATTTCAGTGTCCACCAGCGTGGACCTTTGAAGGACATGAACCAGGTAGATGCTCGGATACCAAGAAAGAGTGATTTTATCAAAAAGCTGGCTACTGATACTTGAATGCCGGAGTTGCTGATATGCAACCTGTGAGTCCGTGTATGAACAATCCATTATAAAGTTTTGTGTAAATTCACAGAAGTAGGAATCTGAAATCATGCCTTGTATGAATTATTTGAACATCTATCAGCTCTACTTTAAGCATTTTCTTTTGTATGTGTCCGAGCAGCAACGTCGTCCATTGTTTATCCCTTAAGGTTTATAGAGATAGAATAGTAGGTGCTATTCTATATGATAGTTCTCCTAGTGAACTGTCAGTTAAATAGAGCAATCTACTAGTTACCTTAAGCTTTCCACATAAGCTTATCTTATCTTTTACATTTCCAAATTGAGTATATATATTCATCTTCCCCAAGCCAGGGGGAGAGAGGAAGTTCTTCTTTTGTTCATTATATATATTGTAGGTGATGCTTACCGCTTCGTTTCGTTGGGTGGCTTTGCTGATGGGCGTGATTAACAAGATCCTGCGGGAGGTAGAGAACCTTTCTCACGACGGACAGTTCCATCGCTTGACCTCAGCTTGAGCGCTCGCTTTTGTTCTCTTACCACCCTTGCCTTCCGCCTACCGGTAAGTTATCGTCTCTGTTGAGCTCTTCAGTCGTCCACTAGGATCTCATTGCTGTCCAGTTTCTTTTCCTCTTGCAATTTCGGTGCCGGTTTGTTTTTCCGGGTGTCTTTGATTTCTTGGTCAGGGTCAGCCACCTCTCCATGTTTCGTCTTTCTGCGGTGAATTTCGAGTTTTTTACGATGAATGTCAAGGCGATTATTTATGTTGTTGGAGTATGAGTTGTGAGGCATGATTCGGGAGGGTTTAGAAGTGGCTGTCGTGCACGCCGTGAGCTTTGATTGTGGTTTGGCAACYGATTTGACTCCTTCTGCTTGTTGTCTCTGTYGTGTTTGTTTTGGCTGAGTGGAGTTTTGTATGCATTTCGAGCACTGCCYRCGTTTGCGTGTGACAGCGTTCTAATGAATTGCTGCTGAGGTTGCATGTTACAGGAGGTGGTTGCATGTTTCAGCAGCATAAGCGTGCTGAAAGGGTTATGCGCATGTCAAGGCAATGGATGCCAAAATTGAAGAGGTGAAGCAAGAGATCAAGAAAGTAGAGCAACAGATCGATGATGTGGAACTACAGTTGACGAAGGCTGCCACAGAGGCCAATGTCGCTTACTGGCGGAAAAAGGACGAGCAACTGTGGGAAAAGAAGGAGCAACTGTGGAAAAAGGAGGAGCAACTGCGGGAAAAAAAGCTGCTGATGCTGAAGGCTGATGCTGAAGGCTGATACTTCAGGTGAAATCACTTGTCCCAACACTTAATTCATCATCCACTTGATTATATCCACTTCTTCCCTTTGGCTAGGGTTCCTATTGGTATCTCATCCGGTTCATATTCTTGGGCGAGGGTTTCGTTCGAGACAAGCTGATGAACAGGTTGGATGTCAGTGCGTTAGTGCAGTGATTGAATAATCGTAGTTTCTTTGTATAATTTGAAAGTTTCTGGTTTTCCTGCTCGTCTTGCGGATTTTGCTAAACTCCCAGCAGCTGGATAGAACTTTCAGTTGTTTGTTCAATTGGCAAGACGAAATTACCTCGAATGGGAGCGTAGCGGTAAGGAATTCTTGGAAGTCAAAGGGAATCCATTGGCTCGAGATGATGGGGCATTTCTGATTTGGGTTCGGAAATGCTATGTTGATTTGAAGACGATCCTGGTGAAGGAGGAGGCGAAGAAGCTGGGCCAAAGCGTCATTCTATTGGGCACAGCAGGCATAGGGAAGTCCTTCTTCACTATCTTCTGGGTATGTTATCTGGCAACAAGGAAGAAGAGAATTGTCTGGAAGTTAGCTAGTGGTTCATGTTACCTTCTGGACTTCAGTAAAGACCCTGCAACTGCCCAGGGTCCGGTGGATACCCTAAACCACCCTGTGCTGGTGCAAGTGGTGAATGATGTGGATTCCTGACTTATAATAGACGGCGGACAAAAGACTCGTTTGGAATATCAATGCAGTATTTTGGTAGCCTGTTCTGCGAAAAAGGAAAACCACCATGAATTTAGCAAGACTCCCGGTGTCCAAACCTGGTATCTTCCTGTTTGGACAGAGGACGAGATCAAAGGATTTTGTGATGCCTTTGTGGAGCAGAGGTCCGAGTTTTCAGCTATGGATGTGCCTGGCAAAGATATGGCTCTTGCAAATTTTAAGGAACTAGGAGGAGTGGCTCGATATGTACTACGCGCTGATAAGATGGAGGAGGGCAGGGCCCAATTACGGCTAGCTCTTGGCTGTGTCACTCCGGCCAATTGCTTACAGGTTTATTCTGGGCATTTTAACCCGGAGTTGAGCGACATGCTTATTCATATGATTGTGGACGAGAAGGAGTATACCAAGTTCGCGTATGACTTTGCATGCTCTGATGTGCGGCATGATATTGAGCAGTACTTAAAGCTAGCGAGGAAGCTGCATGTAGTGCATTTTCTAGAGACGCATATGGGGCACACGTGGGGGCACATGTACAAGGCAGTTGCTCATGCCATTTTGAGTCGGGGTGGAAACTTCAAGAGGAAGAGGGTTTCCGAGACAGGTTTAGAAGTCCATGACCCGCTCCAGCAGAAAGAGCTGAAGCTTGTGACGTTTAAGACACTTCAGAAGTTGACGAAGTTAAAAGATGACTATACATCTGGCGCTCTCAAAATCCGCGCTCTAGCCTTCGAGCCTCAATTTTGAGAGCGCGGATGCAGTTATTGTTCTAGATACTTTGGTGCAGTACTTTAAGTACCGCAAGGAAAACCACGGTTACAAAATTCACGGGTTGAAGGAGTTGGACAACGCTTTGAATTTGAAGAATTACAGCTTGTGGTCGTGTGTGCCTCCGGAATCGTACGAGGAGACCAAGTATCAGAATTGGGTGACTACCAAAGGTATCAATTACAAGGCTATGACTTCCGAAGAACAAGGGCTGGTGGAAAAGTTGCATCAATATGTAGTGGAGGTCGATTACAGGAAATACATAGAGTGATGAATGTTGTTTGGCAGGTTTAGGGTTCACCAACATGTTTGAGGTTGTGAAAAATCATTTATTCTGTTGTAAATAGATCTCATATCAGTTTTGCTAATGGAAAACTAGCATTGATTGGAAACCTAACTTTTAAATGAGGTTTTACTGTTCCAGAAGAATGCAGAGGACTGTGGTTTTTAATGGATGATGAGATTGTCACGAGAGGCTCTTGATGACTTATTCTCATGTGTATTCATTTTTTTCATTCATTTCAACTCTGTGGGATGGGTGTAGGAAGTAGGTCTAGTGAAAGATGTTTGTCTTTGGTTTCTACAAGCAATTATGGAATTACTGCAATATTGTCAATTCCACTCCTATTGTGCTTGCAGTTTAGACTATTTTGAGGCATCAACTACAGTATAAGTGTGATATAGTGATTATAGGTATATTGTGAGGCTTGCCTTTATAGCTCGTTTCTTATTGCAATATGTTACCCTGGTCGTCCTATAGGTAGAAGGAACAAGAATGCAGTGCATTTGGTGTAAATGGACACACCACCCTTACAAAGGGAAGCACCACTCTTACAAAGGGAAAGACCGGAGTTTCACTCTCTTTGGGAATGCATGTAGAAAATCCAAAACTACTCCAATTTCAGAATTGTTTGAGCCTATAGGGAGAAGGTACACGAATGCAGTGCCCTTACAAAAGGTTACACTGGTGTGACCCTCCCTTTGGAATGCACGTCAAAAATCCGAAACTGCTCCGATTTCGGAATTTCTTGAGCCTATCTCGACTGATTTTTTTATTGCGATTCCATTGGTGTAAGTCTCGTCTTCTCGTTCGTCGCGAGTCGATTTCTTGAGGCTAACGATTCCCTCAATTATGCTCATTGTTAGCCTCAACTGTGAATTATTGAGGCATATCTCATATGAATCATTTGAACAAACAAGACTGATCTGGCTTGCTAAGTAGAACAAGACTAGGGATAGGATCAAGTAAATTCAGTGAAGATTAGTAGAGTGTTGACCTTGGCCTCCCACGCAATCATTGCCACCAGAGTTGAAAGAAATGCACTGAAAATACTCGAGACGAAGGCCACGCCCTTCTCAGATTCAGAAAATAACGGAACCTCCAAATCTTTCGAACCAATCTGCCTATGGCTAGACCCCCGAGTCACCAAATACTGCATTTCATCACAAGACTCAAGGTATGAGTCATTGATGAAAACGTCATGAAGAGTCTTGCTCGCAAGATCTTTGGCTTGCACTATGCTGTCATATTCCACGGACAATATATTCATACTGTCCTGCTCTGAAGATGTTTTTTCTGAGTAGTGCTTGGTGGCTGATGTTAACGCAGCTACAGTCTTTGCCAAACCCCTCCGTTGCGCCTCTTCGTTCTCAGCTAACTGCTGATTTGTAAATTCTAAATCCTGAACCTACATCCCACAAGAAGTCATAAGCAAATAATTCAGAACATCACGCACCATCGTAAAAAATATGGTGGATATTCTAATATCATTCATAGCTAGCAGAAGGGAAAAAGATTAAAATAAAATCAATAGTACTCACTTGAACGACCTACCTTATTCTTTAAGAATCTAACGGTGTCCACTGCCTTTTTCTTCTCAAAATTCACAAAATCAAGAGTTTCCATGATTCGTCGGCGGTCTTTTGTAAATGCGTCCAATTTTCTCTGCAACTCAATATTCCGTATTTTCTCTTCTTCGAGATAACGACCCAGAGAACTTAGTCGTCTCTCCAGCTGCCAGATGAACGACCGTGTCAGAGAATGTCAACAGGAATGTTTTGTTAAAAGTGAAATAAAGTGTAAGTCCACGATCGATAAGACTCCATTCATAAACTGATACTTCACAAAAACCTTGAATCTAAGGAATGTGAAGGAAATGAATCGTATACAAGAACAGTGACAATATAAGCGTAATCAATTGATGAGAACAAACATACTTGTCCATCCCAAGTTTTATGTTGTGTTTTTATTATACATCCCAGGAGTGAATTTGATATTTGATGGAGTACAACCCATCCTATTAAACTAATTAAGCCCCTAGAAGCTCATTTTTTTATTATATTAAAATACTGGAGGTATAGAATAAGAATTACAAAGGTTGGAAGTTGAAAACAAGTTCATCCACCTCTTTAAGTTGTTAAAGAATTGAAGTGAAATTCATCTTAATACACTTGCACAGTTGAAAATTGAAAATCCAAATTATGCATTCAACCACAAACCTTCCCTATTTCATTCTGCATCTCTTATTGTATCTCTTATCTCTCATGTTTGACTGATGTTTGAATTTTCAATGTCTGAATTGATTAAAATTTGAGTTTGTAGGGGTTTAAGCAGTTTGAAAGGGTGGATGCACTCCATTGAATACTGAAACACTTATAGGAAATCGAAGTAAAAACACAAGAAGAAACTAGGGATGGACTTAACGGATATCTCTAATATTTGATAAACGAAAGGCAATCACTTTTCTCGTTGAAGAATAAACGGCACCTCTTTCACCCGTCGATACGCAGTCACAACCTCAATGCACCTTGAAAACGACTCTGAAACTCGGTTTAGCACTACGCCGCATACAGAAATGTACAAGTGCAGCGCCAGCCAGAATAGTTGGCGCCATGGACGAGTAACTCTGGCGAGCAGGTCACAAAAGAGAGATACTATGAAAAACATCATCCCACTCCCTTTGCWCTATTCCAAACTAAAAAATCGCCTTCTTTGTAACTCCTATCATGGCACGTTCCAGATATTGCCCTGCATGAATATTTTGACCAGTCTCCAAGATCAGAACTTCAGGCGATTAGGAGGATTGAGATGCGAGATAGAAGAAAAATTTAAAAGGAAGCACAAAGAGCAAAAGATTCCAAGTAAACACGCAAAAATGAAGCTCCACTGATTGAGTTAAGGAAAGGAATGAGCCACGGACTTAACCTGCTTAATAGAGTTAGATTATTGTGCTCATAACAACATTCTACAGAAAAAAAAAAAAAAAAAAAAAAAAAACTCCTACTTGAGTAACATGCTTGAAAGGTCTGTGATGAAGATATCAATACGAATGAACAATAGAGCGTACCTGCAGAAACGAGGAAATCAATATAGACCAGAAGAAGAAACCATCCGCTTGCGCCGGCGGGGCCGGCAACATAAGAAGCAGAGGCACAGGCAACAAAGAGAGCACCAGAATGATGGCCCCCGCATCCGTACTCTTACTTGGAAAAGGAGAAACTCTTACACGATTTAAGCCTGCTCGCAACTACGAAAAAGCTTGTCGCATGAACACATATGCAGCTTCAAAAAAGCGTTCCAGAAAACGCTGTCGCTCAGCTTCTGCAAGCCATTAGGAGCCTCGAGTCAGGACATCAACGAATCATCCAGAAAACAGAGAAGGACTCAGACAAAGCGTACCTCAAAGTACACAACACTAGCACTGGAGGGAGTATAAAC
The DNA here is from genome assembly GCA_006891605.1 of Pleurozium schreberi. Lineage (NCBI taxonomy): Eukaryota > Viridiplantae > Streptophyta > Bryopsida > Hypnales > Hylocomiaceae > Pleurozium > Pleurozium schreberi. The sequence goes on along the minus strand of VACF01001479.1, from coordinate 2,950 downwards.
CGTTTCAAATCGAAAGAGGAAAAGCGCGCACTATTAAGTTACTTTCTTAAACCATCAGGCACGGAGAACACACGATATGCTTAAGGAGCTTCTATGTCGTAGCTCTAAGATCGCTCAAATCCTGAAGTTCATAATACACATTTCGAAGAACAATACATACAAGTAGAGCCTCCACCAAAAATTGAAAATAAAAGTGAAATAACAGCAAAAATTCTTAACACACTTGCCCTAACAGAGCCCTAACGGAAGACTAAAGCCCTTTAGGTGATATTTCCAGGGGAGGCTCAATTTCTGATTATGAAATAATTAAATAAGAGAGAGCTTGATCTTGAGAATGAAAAATTTCATAGCTGTATATTAAATGTAATCTCCAACAGCATAGCTGCTCACAAACTGATTACCATAAGGCGACTATAAAAAGCAGCTGTTACTGTAGACAATAAAAGCTCAACATTTTAAAAGCTCCAGAAAACTCCACGGCATGCTTCAACGTTGTAGAGTAGGATAGGATTCCTAAAACATTGATCCCAATAGAGATTGCAGCTTCCTAGGAGGAGTCCAACCGCATTCGATCGTTTATTCATAAGAGAAAAGCTTTCAATCAAGCTCTTAGATCCAACGCAAAAATCATTCACAAGAAGTTAACTTGACTTTGCTGAAACTACTAATCTACCACCTGTTGGCCGCTGTTTTGTGACCCAAGCACCATTTTCGTCACCTAACACCTTAGCACCCTTCTTGGAACTGAGAGAAAGCACTGTGCAAAGGGCCGGATGTTTGATCAACACAAGAAGTAACAAATTAGGTAACCCTAGTTTTTTACCAAATGCTTGAATCATCCCAGAGTGAAAACAGCCATAAGTTGCGGTATAGCAGGTACTGACTATGCAGGCAATAGCTTACCAGCAAACTTAATCAGCTTTGATATTGGATAGTTAAGGCACAAGTCCCATCTTGCCGTCATATCAAGCCTTTTTAAAAAACCCAAGATATGCTCAAGTAAAATAAATCCAAGGTTTATTCTAGTTGTCATGTCTTATTAATGGGCGGAACAAGGTATTAGTACTTGTTTGTTCCAGAAGTAGTTAAGCTATTAGGTGATTTACATATGTGCATGATCAATTTTATTGCAAAGGATATATAATGTATTGGATATATTCACTATATATATCATAGGAGTATATGCCATTATACAACCATGCGTAAAATAGCAGTAGACTTTTTTCCAAAAATCTAAGAATGAATCTTAGAAATTAAGCCTAAAAAAAGAAAAAAAGAAAAAAAGAAAAAATTTGAAATTCAAAATTTCAGACCAGCAGTCACTGGTTCACTGTGCAGGGAACAGTTTCAGGGAACAGCCCCCAAACAGGCTCTTATGGGGCTGAAAAAACATCTAATGTTTACAAAAACTTTGAAGATAGACTTTTTGTTACAAATCTAGTGCTGGATGTAATGGATGGCAATCTTAGCAATATTTCAGCATTAATGTAGAAGGTTCTAAAAGCGTTCAAGCTCTAAAATTGCCTATCTCCTTAAATGTACACTATTTGTTCATGTTATTTATTCATAGCCTTCATCAATATACAAACAATGCTCATTTAAAGAGGTGAGCAATTTTAGTGCCCTATGCCATTTCAACTTCAAAATTTCATAACCGATTCCACAAAGCTCCAAAAAGTACGAAATGACTTGGATTAGATGCCAATTCCACTTGTCTTTCAAAAAAATGTATTGAAAAATATTTTCAAGATGTTTCACCTCCCCAAAATCCAGTTCCAACCCTTAAATGGTTGATTTATGGATCTTCCACCTTACTATAGACGTTCAGAAGAAATTTAAGAAAAATGTTGTTTGGAATAACTCCCAGTACACTCAATAATTATGCCTTCATCCCAATCACATGTACAATTTAGTTTCATCTCTAATTTAGACCCCAAAATACTACTCTTTGAGTTGGATTTTCAAAATTAGGTGTCATCTAAGGTAGGAGGTCCATAAAGCGCCCATTTAAGGATTGAAGCTGAATTATGTCAAGGTGAAAGTGCTTGAAATATTTTTTGATACATGTCCTTGAAAGACAAGTGGAAATGGCATCTAATCCAAGTCGTTTCATATTTTTTGGAACTTTGTGGAATTATTTACGATTTTTTGAAGTTGCAGAAAAGTGCATTTCAATGGGCTCTAAAACCGACCACCTCCTCAAATGCAAACTGCTTGGACATTGGAGAGTGCAAAATGTACATCGTGAGCTTGATTGGTTTTAGAACTTGCTCCATTTTAGAACCTCCTACCTTAAGAAGCAATTGACAAGTATATGTTTGGTAGCTTATGTTTTGCCTAGGGTATGTAAGGTCTTGGAAATCTCAATGTAACAAAACAAACAACCTAACTTAAAGTATGGATGGTAGCTACTTCACAAAACACTGCTCCTAACACACCAAGAGTTCCAAATTGGAACTTAGACATGTTTCTTAATTAGCACTTTATTTGCATGAGTTTTATGGGCACTAGATTATTATTTTAATTTTATTTTTGACTATTCTATACTTTTGGACAAATGCATGCAATGTTTTTCACCGGTTTCTAATGGTATTARTAACATATTTGATATTTTGTGAATTATATATGTTTTCTAACATGATTAATCATTTTAAAGTCATAAAATCTTGGTCCTTTCCGGGTTGGGTTACAACCACAAAGATCCTAATTTTGTGATTCTGGGACTATGTGGCACTGCAGTTGTAAATTAACAGGAAGTATTCATCCTCCATATGAAGGGTGGGTTTCATCCTCCATATGAGGGGTGAGTTTCATCCTCCATATGAGGGGTGAGTTTCATCCTCCATATGAAGGGCGAGTTTCATCCTCCATATGAAGGGGAGTTTCATCCTCCATATGAAGGGGAGTTTCATCCTCCATATGAAGGGGAGTTTCATCCTCCATATGAAGG